>JAGWCC010000165.1:600000-773697 GCA_022651775.1 Drusus annulatus
CCAGATCCGAATAGCCAGGTAATTCTCAACCTTTCTTTTCTTCATCTCCTTCCTCTCCCCACTATTTTTAGCCTTGTAACATAGCCCGATTGAGTATGCCATGTATCAGTGGCTCTAGACGGTTGGGAGCAGTTAACTCTATTTTTGTTTGTACAAAATGATTATTTTTTACTTAATACTAACAGTAGGTATAATATAAATTGAAAAAATGTACAATGTCTAGTTTCTAATTAATGATAATTACCTCCCTAATTGAGAAAGTTCTCGTGCTTAGGGAAGGAGACTCTTATGCGGTAATCACTTTAAAAGTCAATTCTCCAATGCTATCCATTACTCTCTGTTTATCTACCTTGACGCCGACGATTGACCCATACTTCATTGGCTCTTCGTGTGAATTATCGAGTACGCCACTGTGGGACAATGGGTGTCCCAAAAGGTCTCTTATGACTTGTTTTTGATGATTTTAACATGTCGGCACAAATCACTTTAAAATCCATTCATATCACATATCGACATAATGTTTTTTGTGTATTCGTATAGCCACTTTTCACAGTATTTTTATCCATTACTCTTTGTTTATCTACGTTAACCACGCCGACGATTGACCCATACTTCATTGTCTTGTAAAAAAACACGGAAACAGTGATTTATTATCGAGTGGGTAAAACCACTGTGGGACAATGGGTTTCCCAAAAGTCTCAATTATATATTCCTATCCGAACCCTTTTTGTAACTCAAGAACGATACGTCACTGTCGGTCGCGGTCAAGAGCCAATCGACAGCTGTCAAAAATTATGTCAATGGCTTGCGGCAAATATCTGGCAGTTCATAGAGAAACACCGATATTTATTGTTTTTGCGTATTTGTGACGTTTCAAGGGTGGCAGTGCGAGTATTCATGATTTCCATATTTTTCTGGAATAACGAGTGTCATTGAAGGGGTTAAAACAATTAATTGGCATTTAAATTGGACTCTTTTTAAAAAATAAATATACATGGCCTGTTCAAAAGAAAAGGTGAATTTTGAATTTTCGCGGGCTGTGTACATTCGACTATCGATTTTTTTTATTGTTATGTGAGTACACATATGTTAGCATTATCAGCCATTTTAAATTAGTGATTTGTTTTTGACAACTGGAAAGGTTAGTCACGTTTTTGTGTGTTTTTCGATTTTTTACTTTTGAAAAAAAATGGATCAAAAAATCAAATCCATGATTTGTTTTTCCACAACTCCAGGACGCTCATCGTCATTAACATCTTCTCGGCCTTCTGTAGAGCGATTGTACCACTTATAAACACTTTTTTTAGACAAAGTAGACTTGCCGAATGTCACAGTCAACATTTTAAGTGCGTTGTTTAATACATATTCTTTGATCCATTTTTTCAAAAAGTTAACAATCGAAAACACACAAAAACGTGACTAACCTTTCCAGTTTTCAAAAACAAACTGCTAATCCAAAATGGCTGATAATGCTAACATATGATAAACATATGTATACCAACATAACAACAACAAAAAAAAATCGATAATCGAATGTGCACAGCCCACGAAAATTCAAAATTCACCTTTTCTTTTGAACAGGCCTCGTATATTAATGGGAACTTATTTCGTAAAGTAAAGCGTTTTTAAAGTAAAATAACTAAAAAGTAGATGAAAACACAGAGTGGTAAAGTAATAATACAAAATGTGAGATCAAAGGCATTTCGATTTTATGCACGGATTTCAAATGAAGGTACAAAAACACTACAAACATGTCAAATACACATTTATACTAATGAATCCCGCGATTCATTGAAATGGTTGAATTTCATTACTCTAGCGTTCGAAATCAAACGCTTTAGTTATCACTCGATCTGTTTCATTTGTCAGTGAAACAGAACAGCTTAATGTAACATTTGTCACAAAGGTTACATTTTTTTCAGAACTGCGTAAATCGTTCAATTCAAAGGCCCGATGAGTGATGACGAGCAATGGCATTAACTAGATGTTTTATTTCATAGACGGAGATAGAACTGATCTGCTTAAAAAATACGTAAACTTAAAAAATTGACATGTTGGCAAAACTTTTATGTATAAAATTGACAATGGTATTATAGACATCCCTGATTTACTTTTTCCTTTCACATACCAACGAGAACTACTCAATCCGAAATTTTATTTAGTTGTAATAATAATATCAGGACTGAGTCTTTCAGATACTCGCTTGTACCTAGATTGCATGTAGTTGGTAATTCGTACGCAGAAGTACCTGATGTATTTAACTGCACGGAATGTAGATACAAGAGGGCTATAATATGATATCGTCGGTGAAAAAGGCACAAGGGCTTAAGCGACACTGGTGAAAAATGAGTCAAATATCCAGTTTTTTCCTAATCGAATGCTTTGACTCTCGTTTGATTATCAAGATTTTAGTTGCCCTTAAGTAATATAAAATATATTTACCATTTGGGAGAAAACTTGACTCAAGCGACACAAGTTTGGGACTATTTTAGCTTTTTGTCACTTCGGGTAATTCAGTGAGAGCATTAAGTTAACCGTGTTAACTTTTTTTCAAAATCCATCCTGGTACTGAAGACTTAAGAGCTATTTTAAAAGTGCTTTGGTTTAAGCTTCCCGAAATGGCGCTTCAGCCTTTTCGCCTTTCCGGCGATGATATATATTCAACTAATATTAATTTTATGTAAGTAAACACCATTTTACAACTATTACTCCTTTTTTATGGGAAAATAATTTTCATTTTTTCACTATTTTTTAATCTTTATATATAAAAGCCCACTCGGGTGTACCAATACAGTAAAATAAATAAATAAAACTTTGTCATGAAGCACTCACTTTAGGGTAAGACACAATTATTTTTTTTAAATAAAAGTAACTTTGTTTTGACACCACTTTATTAGATACATATGCCAACCGGTTTCGGCTCTACCTGAACCTTCTTCAGGGTTGAACAAATACATATTGTATATATTGAACCGGTTGGTATATGTATCTAATAAAGTGGTGTCAAAAAAAGATACTTTTTATTTAAAAAATAATAAATAAAACGTTTTTTTTAGTGGCTTAGTGCAATTTAATTCTGTAATTGGAGTTCCCAGTATTCTGGGGTAATTATATGCAGCTGCATTACTAAAGAAAATTACTATTGAGGTCGGTTAATATCAGTCCATATTTATTTACCACCAACTAATTTCAACTTGATCAAATGTGGACCACACTGACCCAGTTGGATAAACATACGGCCGAACAAGTTATAATATTTGTATATTTGATGCGGCCTGTTGATTTAATTTTCATGTTGCGTAGTCGCTTTTCACAAACTATTAAATTGTGTATAGCATAAATTCCACTTTCTAACCGAGATGAGTCTGCGCAAATAATCATTGAAATTTATTATAGTCGTTCACTCGTTTTAGTGACGTTCTCGCTGAGATATCCCATGCTGGTGTCAGTTTTGGTCAATCGATGTTCCAAAGTGCATTGTAAATCGATATCTTTATTAATGCTTCAATGATTTGCACTCCATAATATACCGGATAAGTTTCCTTGGATAAGTGATGATATAAATCCACACTTTATCTGGAAATAAAGATAACTAGATTCTCTCAGATATTTACCAACTGTTGCTATTTGTCTGCATCTCGGTAAGTGTTTCTAATTTTCTACAATAAACAATTTCATTAAAATCTTTTGTTTTATTTTTTTCAGAAAAATAATTTATAGAGAATACCTCACAATAGTCCCAATTGCTCCCAACCGTCTAGAGCCAGTTAGGCTATTGCATCCTCAATTGGGGTATCAACAACTTTACTGAAAAAAGTCCTTTTAAAAAAAAAAACACAAACATTGCCAGTTTACGAATAACCCAACAATATTTGAAAAACTTCTACTGTCATCATAATAAGGGAAAAAAAATGCTTGTGCAATGATGAAGGACTTAGCTAGCAGAGGAATTGAATCCACTCACTTACTAACCGGTTAAAGCAATGTTTCTCATCAATGGATGTCATAAAACAACAAAAAAATCTCAGTAAATTTCACAAAATTGTTAAGATGTTTTTAATAGTTTTAAAGAAAGACAAACATTCCCGGGTTATGAATAACCAGACAATATTTGAAAAACTGTTACTGCCATCATAATAAGCGAAAAAGGTTGCTCGTGCAATGATGGAGGGTTGAGCTAACAGAGGAATTGAATCCATGACGCCCGGGGAGGAATCCGTTTGTTTGTTTTCTCAGCTACTAACCGGTCTAGATATTATACATATTTTCATAAAATCACTTGTTTTTATTTCAGCACAGTTGTGTGTAATACGCGTGATACAATCGGCCAATCATTATTTTAAATATGACTACGATTGTTATTAAAATACATAGTTTGATAATATTATGTATTAAATTTTTGTCTGTTGGAATTAAATATCACCAATATATACCAATTACCTGAAATTAATGTAAAGTACTAATGAGGAATGGATGGTTTAATAAATGTACTAACTACCCTGGGATTAAAATAAATGCACTTATTACTATCAGCTTAATAAAACAGACATGTGAATGAATATGTTAATTGAATTATTCATTTTTTTTTTTTGGTCATTTGGGCCAGTGGAATTTAACCACCTTGTCAAAGAACTACTTCACATTATTTACATAATGCTTTTTTTTAATATTGCCAAATCGAAAATGATTTATTTTAATTTAACGAAATAATTATTTACATAAAAATATGTTTTTACGTTTTTTTCTGGGGTATTAAGAAGGATAAAAAAAACACACTTTTTGACTTTCTAATAGAAGGGACAATACAAATGTTTTTTTCTTATTCTATACGGGTAGTTAGGAAAATTTCTAGGTATTCAAACTGCACATTGAACTGACAATGTAGTATGTTTTTCATAGAATTTAAAAGATTACAGTTTTAAAAAATTACCTTACTTCCCATGTAGAATTTACAGATCAACTTTTTGCAGTATTATTTGTATTAGAATGCTACAAAGTGAAATTTTGCGCCATTTTTAAGTGCTGAGGCTAAATAATAACTTTATCATAATACAATGAAAAGGAGATGACTCCAGGTATATGAAACTCTGATGCAGTAATCACGAATTTAAAAATAACTGTTTGCAAAGATGTACGAATGAAGAATAGCATGAATTGTGTGCCAGAACAGCTTTGGGCAACATTGAGCAGCGTTGGGCAGCATTCCATCCTCTACCTTCCCCCGAGAAAAATGATGTGATGGCTAGAGAGAGCTAGTTGAATTTTGGGTGATATTTCACGAAAAATGTGCTAGAAATATTAGTGTTATTTGAAACCTTTTTGTTGTTGTAAGTAATGTTAATGGCCTTTTCTATAATGCGAATAATTTATTTCAATAATGAGACGGTTTTTTCTGCTTGGGGCTCATTTCAAACATTTTTCCCACAAAGGGAAAATATCTCACAAACCCACTATAGCTACACATTAACGAAGAAAAGCCATTACGGCGGTTCTGACAAAATGTCAAGTCACCCAGACCATTAATCTTAATGTGTATTACATTTTATTAAATATGACTTTTCTATGATTTCTTTTTTTGCAAAAAAACACCATGCTTCGTTTATGTTTCCGCTATCCGCACATAAATAAACGAAAATTTAGCAAACAAATTCCTAAAAAACGGCGAAAGAACCCACGCATTAAAGCAATAAAATCTTTTAATGTTTTTTTACGCGAACAAAAGATACACTTAAGAAAAGGTGTTTACAGTGCTTTTTTAAGCATTCCAAATGGATATTCGGAAAATAAAAGCGTGAATAAAGTTTTTTATTTGGCAATTTCCTGATAACCATAATCTTGAAAGAGAGCTTATTTTTTAACATTTCTATCAAAGCCACGAAATTATTTCTGCCCCTTTTTTCTGTTAAAGGAACAGAAAGCAAAGAATAACGGTTTACGTGGAATACAGTATAGTATTTTGAAGTAATGTGGACATTCTCCAGATACTTCAAAACATAAATTTTTTGATCGTGTACAGAATTTATCTCCACATATGTTTCTTCCAGAAGAGATGAAGTTATTATCTAAAGATTAATTTAATATTGTCCTGATGATGGAAGGGTACTTCCGAAACCGGTAGACAAAATATTAAATAAAAAAGTGGTTAAAAACAAAGTGTATGTGTTCTATTTATGAATAATAATTATTAAATTAGAATTACCTTTAAAGCTTTTATGCTTATTATTTTTATATTTAAGAATTAATTAAAAACTTGTAGTCAAATATAAAATAAAAATGAATGGTTTATCTAAGACTCCATCAAGGTATATAACATGTGCTCGGGTAGAGCTTTGTATACAATACAAAGATGGCAGCCAAATCTAAAGAATAATTGAAAAAATATATTAATAAGTTTCTTATAAGGTCTCGGTGGCTCAATTGGCAGAAGCGTTACTTCCAGATAAAGTTAAGGTTCCGAGTTCAAGCCTCAGTCGTCATTGTTGTTTTTTCTGTTTAATATTTACGTTGAAAATTATTGATATTATTTTAATAATGAAAAATAATTGTTTTTAAATACAAGTTAATTTTTAGTTAAAATTTTTATGATAATCAAATTGTTAAAATAACTTTACACTTTAAGATTTATAGTACAGAATTTACACTAAGCATAACTTGTGTTGAAAAGAAAGTAAGTTGTTTACACGCTGTGGGAATCGGACTCGATTCGTCCTATTGCTAGCCAAACGTCTCAACCACTGGGATATAGACCCCGCACATTGTCCTCACACGTTTTTTAAATTTATTTTGTTTTAACATTTTTTAATACAATACATGTTTTATTTCACATTTTGATGTTAAATAATTTATAGTTCATTTGCGGTACGTTCCAGAGTAGTAGATATTCTAAGTATCAGCCTGGTGAATAACCACTATTCAGAATTGAAACGTTGATTGAAATGGCTTTGGCCGTGTTTGGTGAGAAGATCTGAATAGCCAGGCACTTCACAATCTTTTTCTTTCCCATCTCCTTCTCCTCCCCGCTATGTTCAGCCTCACAAAATGCCTTAATCGGGGATGTCATAGTCCTACTGGTTCCAGACGGTTGAGAGCAGTTGGGACTCTTGTGCAGTATTCGCTTTTTTAACTGCCTCCCTACGGAGAAAGTACATTCTGAGGTGGTAATAACATGTATAGAGATGTGGATAACATTATAAGCATGGTCGAATTTATAATATGTATAAATAAAATCTAATTACAAGAAATATCTTCAATAATCTCTCGCATATCTTTATTTCGACACAAATTCCTTCGCATTTTTTTAATTAAAAAAACGTTTTTTAATTTCGTTTTCTCTCACTGATACACAATAACTGCGTATCACTGGCGTACCATAATTGGTTACCAATAGAAATACTAAAAACGTGAATTCACTTTTAAGTAATCAAATCCAGTAATCATTCTAAACAGATCAATGTAAATAATCATTAATGAAAATTAAAAATAATAACTTGGTATATGACAACAGATTTAATTTATTTTTTTTTATGACTGACAGGTTTTGCTTAGCCTAAACATAATCGAGGGTACAAAATCAAACTAAACAAAAAACACAAAGTGATTGTTTTCTACAAAAATACAAATAATCTTTTTGTTTTTATGAAAATTGCTTGTATATTCGGAGGCGAGAATTACGAATGGAAAAAATATTATTTTAGTTTTTTTTTAGTAGATCATGATAATTAAATTACACGGTTTTGAAATCAGCCAAATTTTTTTTAAATTCGGAAGAGTAACAGAAGAAAAAAGTTTGGTCGTGCTGTGGATTATTTTTTTGTCTTATTTTGGATACCTACAGCTATGCAAAATAATTTTCCAAAACTAATCCATTTTTTATTTTATTTACAGAAAGACAAACGACAAACATTCCCGGGTTAGGAATAATAATAATAATAAAGTTTTATTCCGGAAGGTATACAGTAGTAGTGCAATGCAATACCTTCCATAATTGATATCAATACATAGTAATTATAATGTTTACAAATTAAAATTAACGGAAATTCATGAGAAAAAATAAATAAAATTAAAATTTAAATAATATAAGTAAAAAATATTAATGGAGGATATTAGCCTCATTACCGCAAAACGCCAACAAGAGGGAGTCCATCCTGGGAGCGTTAAGATTGATGGGGGCAATAATTTACTCCAATGCGCTTCTATGCTTGAATTCAGGACTTGGCCAGCAGAGGAATCCGACGCGTTTGTCCACTCAGCTACCAACCGGTCAAACATCCATTTTATAATTTATTAAATAAAATTTGTTGTGATCAAAAAATCTCAAAAAAATTACCATCTCCTTTTTCTTAAAAGACTTTTTTTTAATTATTTGTTTGCGTCATTTTGTTTTTGGATTAGCAAGCCTAAAGGTGAGATACGGTTGTTCTTAGCAAAGCCATTACACAAAGCTAGATTAATGACATAGAATTCCAAAAACGGTTTTTGTAACCTTTTTCAATATACCTACGTAAGACGACCTACGTGCTAGCAACAATGGCGTGACGACCATTTGGGCAGCTTTGAAAAACGAAGACACGAGGCAAAAAATCACTCGAACACGATATTTTTATAAATAGTATTAATGATACACGAATTTTCTGCCCGCGGCGTTCACCCTTTTTGTTTCAATTTATTTATTTATTTGGGTAACATTAGTATTGTAGTTTCTGCATCACTTGTCTCACTGAGAGAAATTCCCGTGTCGAAACAGACGTGTTACGTACATAATTTAATATAAGGTTCACAGGTAATGTTAATCGGGGGAAAATATAAGAATGAAACAATATAATGATAAAAACAAAAAAGGTTTTAAATACTTTTTTTTTATATAATATAATACAGAAGTTTGGTAAGATACTGTCTTGTCGGTTTTGTAATAAAATAATTTATAATAAAGTTGAAGTTCTTGATTATTCTTACAAAATTGTATTAACCGAACGAACCACAAAAAACAGCATACTTAATTTAGTCTTTTAATTCACGATGCACCACATTTATTTTATATATATTTAGAAGAAGAATTTACATTTTTAGTTATGTAATATATTTATATTTTTTTATTACACTATGAATGTTTACGACAAAATAACGAGCTAAAACCTAGTCAAAACAAGGTTGAAAACCAGTATTTTATTAAGAGTATATTTTTAGGTAATTTATATCGCCCTTGTGAAAGACCACTATTCAGAATCAAAACTTTGCTTGAAATGGCTTCAGCCGTGTTTGGTGACCAGGTGTGAATAGCCAGGTATTTCCCGACCTTCCTCTTCCCCATCTCATTCCCTCTCCCACTACCTTCAGCCTCACAACAAACCCCAAATCGGGGATTCCATAGTCTCACTGGTTCTAGATGGTTGAGATCAGATGGGACTCTTGTGCGGTATTAACTATAAAAATAAAAACTAGTTTCGGTAAAAACACTAACCTTCTTTAGGACAGTATATTTTATTATTTGACGCTCTGTGCCCCTCTGATTTCTTGTCCCTCTCTTTATTTTCTCTACCTTATATATTATTATCCGTACTGAAGTTAGTTTATACTATATTGTTCTGAACAAGGTTAGTGTTTTAACTGAAACTAGACACATATATATTTATAATGTGTTCGCTTCCTTCATTTGGTTATTATTTTTACATGGATAGAAACACCCATCGGTTAAACGTTAAAAAAGCGCTGTGATGGTTTTTGTGATACATGATATACTTTTTGGTATTGATTTTATATCTAAATCCTCAAAAGTATTTAGTGTGAAGAGATTGAATTAAGAATTTTAGAATTGATTTTCAGCCATCAAAATCTTTCAATCCTTGCTAATTGTATTTCTTCTGATTATATAATGATATTTAACGCTGTGGGTGATGCAATTTTTGTCGCATGTTACGAATAAGCTAGGGGTTGGATCCGAAGCTGCAGTAAAACCCCGAATGTATTTTCAGTTTCAGATGAATTTGGAAAATAGTGAACTGTAAAACGATAAAACTATACTACATGATTGAAGTGTTTAATTATGGATGTGGAGAAATTATGGTGTGAAGGAAGTAAGAAAACCAATTCACTCACCGATGTTTTGAAGTTCAAGTTCTTGATTATTCTTACACATTGTATTATTGACGAACACCACAGCAAAAAACAAACTTAATTTAATATTATTTGAAGAACAACAACAAACCAAACTACCAAACGAGACACCAACGAACGAACACGTTTTTTTCACATAACTCTCTTCTGTTTCTTGATTGTCACTTGTTATCAAACTCAGTGTTGTTGAATACGGAAATCAAACAAAGTGAAATGGTTAGATAAGGTAGGAACTGAATGAAAAATAAGAAGGTAAGAACTTCACCAATTGTCTCTTTGAAATCCAACACTAGGTGTTAACCCATTAAAAATAATTGCATTGATTTATATTATAATTGTGATGCCACGATTTTAGGGCTTACCAAGGATTCATGAAAAACGTCGCCACGCCACTGACTGGCATCTTTCAATCTAAATTGTGAATCATTCTCCATACGACGTGATTACTCTAGTTCTTTTGAGACGTTTTTTGTAACGTTTCTGAAATACGAGAAAAGAATGGAAGCTTCTACGCCAAATTAAATAAATACCCGTTTTCTTTCCATCAATTAAATATCGTAGGATGAAATTGAAATTACCTTCCTATCTACCTACCGATAAGGATTCCAATAAAACTGTCTGCTTAACCAACTCTATATTCATTAAAATTTATTTTTTATACTAACGGGGCATTGTCCAATTACATAAAATACTTAACACGAAATGAGGAAAAAAGAACAACAGAGAAATAACAGCACGTACATAATATTTTAATGAAGCAATGACAAAAATACACATTCGATAGAACATTCAAGTCAAAGCCTTAACAAGGTTTTGGTAGAATCAATGATGTTAGACATAACAAATTGTTTTCTTCAAAGCTTATTTTAGTAAAGAAAGACAAAAATCATTTAGACTAGTACGAGTACGAATGAATAAGTCTCAACATTCTGGACAATGGAGAATGATACCCATAATTTTTAGAGTTTTTTTAATTTTTTTTTATAGTGAATACCGCACAAGAGTCCCAACTGCTCCCAGCCGTCTAAAGCCAGTGAGACTATAGCATCCCCAATCGGGGTATGTTGTGAGGCTAAAGGAGATGGGGAACAAGAAGGTTGGGAAGTACCTGGCTATTCAGATCTGGTCATCAAACACGGTTAAAGCGATTTCAAGTAACGTTTCGATTCTGAATGGTGGTCTTTCACCAGGACGATACTAGGAGTATCTACCGCTCTGGAACGTGCCACAAATACACTTTTTATTATTTTATATGAATTAAATGTGTTGTGACACATATTTATGAAATACAAGTTATTGGCGCACGCCGGGTTTGAACCCGCGACCTTTGGTTTCGTAGTCTAGCGTCTTACCACTCGACCATGGAGGCCGTAAACCATGAGTTGTAGTAAATAGAGTGAGAACTAAACATGAATAAAAAATATACGCATTTATAAAAAGAACCGACATAAGCTCTTACCAAAAATTGTAGTAAGGAAAATACACATTAATTAAACAAGTCAATTGTTCAGTCGAATTTAAGATTGATGGGGCCAATATCTTTCACCAATTAGTTTCTATGCTAGAATTTGAACTCCAATGATCCCATGATGAGAACATTTTCAGAGTTGTTAATCCTTTCCCTCATTCCTGTTTATAAGGGTTGCACATCCAAGAATTCGCCCCTCGGTGAATAAATACGATGTACGTAGGTTTTGTTACGTTCCGCAAAATGCTCCGAAATTGACGAAATGGGAGACTAACATTTTAGGAGTCATTTTGCAAATAATAGTTTGTTAAATAATGCTAGGCAGAAGAAGTTAACAATGTGGGATTATTATTTTGCGTTTAAATTTATGCTAAAAAAATTTTCACAACATTTTTTAACATAGTGTGTTTATAGCTAAGCAAACGGACAAAGAAACGTCAGTGAAATAAAATTGAGTAGTGTATGGCAAGTGTAATGTATTTTAGAATCAATTTTGTTTTTCGCAAAAGCGGCCGTTACTTTTTTTTAATTTTAATACCGCACAAGAATCTCATCTGACCGGCGCCAGTGGGGCTATGGCGTCCTTAATTGGGTTGTGCTGTGATGCTGAAGGGAGTGAGGAGGGAGAAGATATGGGGAAGAGGAAGGTCCGAAAGTTTTTATTTTATTTTTTTATATGAATACCGCACAAAAGTCTCAACTGCTCCCAACCATATAGAACCAGTAAGACTATGGCATCCCCAAATAGGTTATGTTGTGAGGCTGAAGGTAGTAGGGAGGGGAAGGAGATTGGGAAGAGGAAGGTTGGGATGTAGTTACCTGGTCATTTAGATCTGGTCACTAAATACGGCTTTTTTTATAGTGAATACCGCACAAGAGTCTCAACTGCTTTCAACTGTCTAGAGCCAGTTGTATCTTGTGAAGGTAGTGAGAAGAGGAAGAAGATAGGGAAGAGGAGGGTTAGAAGTACCTGGCAATTATTCAGATCTGGTCACCAAACACGGCTAAAGCCATTTCAAGCAACTTTTTGAATCTGAATGGTGGTCTTTCACCAGAACGATACTTAGAGTATCTACCACTATGGAACGTGCCGCAAATATATTTTTATTTTTTTATTTTATATGAATTAAATGTGTTATGACACATATTATTTAAAAAAAGTTATTGGCGCACGCCGGGTTTGAACCCGCGACCTTTGGATTCGTAGTCGAGCGTCTTACCACTCGACCATGGAGGCCGTCAATGGCTTAAGTCATTCCAAGTAATGTTTCGGTTCTACTCGTATAATGCTTGTCTTAATAATAGTAGCCTTTCACCAGGGAGATACTGCGAGTATCTGCCACACTGGAACGTGCCGCAAATACGCTGTAAATTTGTAAATTTTAGTAAAATGTGAAATAACCCATATCG
The DNA here is from genome assembly GCA_022651775.1 of Drusus annulatus. Taxonomy (NCBI): domain Eukaryota; kingdom Metazoa; phylum Arthropoda; class Insecta; order Trichoptera; family Limnephilidae; genus Drusus; species Drusus annulatus. The sequence goes on from JAGWCC010000165.1 coordinate 612,989, forward strand.
TCAACGGAATGTCAAAAGGCCTGAAGCGCTATTTTAGGAGTTTACACTAGAGTTCACACTTTCCAGAGTGGTAGATACTCTAAGTATCGCCCTGGTGAAAGACCACCGTTCAGAATCGTAACGTTGCTTGAAATGGCTTTAGCCGTGTTTGGTGACCAGATCTGAATAGCCAGGTATTTCCCGACCTTCCTCTTCCCTATCTCCTTCCCCTCCCCAGTACCTTCAGCCTCACAACATACCCTATTTGGGTATGCCATAGTCTCACTGGCTCTAGACGGTTGGGAGCAGTTGAGACTCTTGTGCGGTATTCATATAAAAAAAATAAAAAAAATTTACAATAAAATGCAGTACCTTCAAGTCTCCAGTACCACTGAGTTACCCGAAGCGACTAAAAGTTAAAACAACGTTCTAACTTTTTTTTCTCGAGTCAACCCTTGGAGTAACTATGTATGGAGAGAGAGCTAATCTCTTTTACCCAACCTATACAAACTTGCAATAAATCACTTTCTCCAGGTTTTTACGTCGTACACCATGAGAGAGAAAGAGACAGCAAAAATAACACACCGCTTTTATATACTGTAAGGATAATCTTGGTCTCCCGCGTATCCGGGGACTCCGCCCACATGTTTTACTATGCGACTAAACTGGACACAACTAAACGGTATTTTAGGTTATATGCCACATTTTTGTTGAGAACAATACTGTGAAAAAGTGGTTATACGAATAAACAAAAACATTATGTAGATTTTATTTGTATTTTATGGATTCGTAATCCTCTGCTAACTAGCTGGGGCTTATTCAAATACCCCTCATAATGTGTAACTAGTACTGCGGTTCTTTAACCCTTATTACTATCACCATCTGAAGATTGTATTTAATTGACTAAATTTGACATGTGCTATGAATGGATGTATAAATACCCCAGCCCTGGTCCTAGCCACGCCCAGGTCTGCCAAGTCCGGCAAAAATCATCAAAAACTGACTGTTCGATCCAAAAACCGCGAATCGGTTTTTGAATGGAATTGGATTGAATTTAGTGGACTGTAAGGCGAGATGTTACTTGGTAAATGACTTGATTTATCTGAGTAAAACAGTAGTAAGGAATTACGTCATCTTGCTCACCTTGATTTGTGGATCTGCTAATTGGCGGCCAACCTCTCTGTTCCGGTGATAGTGTGAAATGACTTCCAGGGCCGGGCGTGGTCTTGAAGGAGGTACCTCCTTCTCCGGGCGCTAAATGTGAAGTGAAGTGGGCCGGTCTCGACCGACCGAATGACACGATCCGAGAGTGGGGGTCAAGTGACAGGCTGATTAATGTATATTTTATACAGCCATTTCAATAGGGCAGGACAGGTTCGCAAAATGACGCATAGGAAATAAGTGAAAACGGGGTAGGATTGAACATCACATTGGAATCCACAAAATGTCAATTCTAGGACGCAACACTGACTACAATGTCTTGGATAGATACCACTCTATGTACTCTAAAAGTCAACCCTTCTTCCAAATGGTAAATATATTTTAAATGGATGAAGGGTTAAAAAGTCTTCAGAATTAAACAAGAGTCGGAGTATTCGATTCAGAAAAAAACTGCATATTTAACAAATTTTTGACCAAAGTTTCGCTTAAGTCCTTTGGCCTTTCCAGCGACGATATTATTTAAATAAAGTTTTTTTTTGCACCCCAGGATTCGAACCTCTGAAATCTCTTCCAATTTAAAAAATAAACATATTACTGAAGTTGGTTAATTGAATTATCGATTGCGTATCGAATCCCGGAGATAATACCATAATATTAAGCTTTGTAGAAGAGATCAAAATTTAAGCTCTAATTTATCGCAGCCATAAACAGACCGCAAAAATCATCGTCCTTGTTGTTGACTCACTCCAATAAAGTCAAATAAATGATATTAAACTTTACAAACAAATCTACAAACATATTTGTTTACCTGCGTGCTTTGTGACTCTGGAAAATTTCTAGGTAAATACTCACAAAACACCTCGGGCTGCTTTAGCCGCAAATTTTGAGTTAAAAACTTCAAGTGTTTAATCACGGACATGATTGGCAAAAGGAAGTAATTTTAAGGAAATATTATGCCAAACTTCTTACTCGTGTCAACGTGAAATGTTAGGGAAGCGATTCGATATTAGAATTCCTAAAATAACGTCAAAGTGTTATTTTATGTCAAAAAATAACGATTAACGCAATTTATCACAAAACTTGACAGGTAATCAAGGGTTGAGTTCACGTTTTCAACATAAATAAACATTAAAAAAAAAACGGATTTACATTTTAATCCCATGAAAATAACGTTTAAGCCTTAAGAAAGTTTCCATAAATTGTCCTAAAAAACGTTGACACAAAATCATTGATATTTCACACAAATACAACATTAGTACTTCTGAGTATTTTTTTGTTACAGTTTTAATTACTTACGTTATTTAATTTATAACATGATACATAATTTAATCTTTAATTCTTAATAATATAAAACCATTTTTTTTAATTAATTCACTATATTATTTAAAATTTCATAACTTAATGTGTAAAGTTGTTTTAATTTGCAAGAGATTATATTTATGTAAATTTCTCACTTTTTATTTCTTTAGTTGCCCGGTGTCATATTATTAAAAAATAAAAACAATTGAATAAATCTAAGTTGTCATTTATAATAAACTTTTCCAAAGATAACATATTTAACAATTTTTAAATATATTTTATTCAATAGATAATTTTTTTTAAATGTGTTTTCATACATTTTGAAATGTAGGTATATTGTAATTTTTATCATTTTTTCTCATGTGTACACTACATCAAAGCTTGGCCAAAGGGTATGGATCCGAATTGAGAAATTTTATAGACTGTGTAATGGCAATGGTGAGGATAAAGAACCGGATCCTGGAGGCCAGACGACTACTATCAAAACTAAACTTACGTGTACACAAAACAGCGTGTTTTTAAAAGGTCATTTTTTTATAGCCTTCCAAAAGCCCTAAAAGAAGCCTCAAGTCTTGGCATTTTTCTTAGGATTTGTGCTGAATATGTAAAAAAAAGTTATGATTTTTATACATAACTAAGATTTTAATTTATATCATATACTTGAATAGTAACCTTATGTGCTTCGTTTTACTATTGTGAAATGTATTTACTTTTTTACTAAATGCATAAAAATTTGCATTCATCTTAATAAAAATATAAAAACAAACATAGGCAACTTTCTAAGAAAACCTTAAATTCGGAAAGCTACAAAATAGGCTCTATATTTCACTTGGACGCAGGAATTTACCCAACTTAATATCCTAAAGAAAACGCCTACTAAACAACCATGATTTTTCTCCTCCGGCATCACCTCTGAATAGCTCGTGACAAGTGGTTTGAACAAGTCGATCGGACCGAAACCCACTTTTTTGTATCCTACTGATCATTATTATCACCTTACTCATCAACATGCCCCCTTTCAACCACTTGTTGAACAGAAAATCTTTCAGTCCGCATAAAGACAGATAAAACCTCTCCAGAACAACCCGCAAAAGTTTCAAGTTAATATTTGACAAAAAGCAAAACACGTTTACTGGATTTAAACATCTTTCCTCGTACGAAATATTGAAAGGTGGAACTTAAAATCATCATTGTCATTATCACATCAAATTATAATCACATTTAAAATCAATTTCGGAGGAGTAGATTTGATTTTCTCGCCTGGCGATCTGATAAATTGGAGGCGCTCCATTTGCGAAAATCGTTTTTTTTGATAATTTTCTCAACATACTAATACCTAGCAAGCTGAATATACCAACATTTGCAATATCAGGGTAATATAGTTGAAAGTACCAGCATTAATAACCTTACCAATACCTGTCGTAATAACCTAACCTAACCTAACTATAGGAATGAATGCATGTGGGTAGTTATACAGCATTATAGGCATAGCTATGTAATATGATAGCTAACCAATTGTTTCGTGTAGCTGAATAAATTTCCTTCCAAATAAAAATAAAATTGCATGAGGTTATCTTGTAATTACAAACAGTAATGTCACTGATGTATGGCAGTGAGGTATGGAACTGGCAGAGGAAGGATGAAAGTAGACTGAATGCTGTGGAAATGAGATCTTTGAGACGTATGTGCGGTAAAACCATGTATGACCGTATTAAAAATGTGGATATCCGGAAAGAATGCAAGGCTGATGTGAGCGTAATGAATAGGATCAAGAAAGGGACGCTTAGATGGTTTGGGCATGTAGAGCAAATAAACGAAGAAAGGAGTGTGAAAAGAATATATGATGCGAAATTCAATGGAAGAAGAAGTCGAGGACGCCCGATAAAGACATGGCTCGATCAAGTGAATCAAATACTTGAATCGGGTCATGTGAAGAGTCAGAATAACAGAAGAGTATGTATGAGACGATGTTTGAATGTGAATGAAGCAAGGAGTGCGTGCCAAGACAGAGTTATATGGCGGTCCGTCCTCTCTGCCTACCCCTGCAGGGAAACGGCTTGATGGTTAGTTAGTTAGTTATGTCACTTAAAAAATCTTTTTTTTTCAGCCATACTGAAAAACTTTAAATATTTACCATCAGTATTATTAGCCAGATACTTTTTAACCTTCCTCTTTTACATCTCCTTTCCTTTCCCACTCCTTTAGCCTCACAATACACCCCAAATGGGGATGCCATAGTCTAGAGCCAGTGAGACTATGGCATCCCTAATTAGGGTGTATTGTGACTGAAGTTGTAGACTGAATATAGTGAGTAGGGAAATTAGATGGGTAGAGGAAGGTTGGGAAGTACCTGGGTTTTTAGATCTGGTCACCAAGCACGGCTAAATCCATTTCAAGCAACGTTTCGATTCTGAATGGTGGTCGTCCACCAGGGCGATACTAAGAGTATCTACCACTCTGGAACGTGCCGAAAATATATTATTTTATGTGAATTTAAAATGTGTTGAGACACATATTAAATAAATAAAAGTCATTTGCGCATACCAGGTTTGAACCTTCGACCTTTGGATTCGTAGTCGAGCGTCTTACCACTCGACCATGAAAGCCGTCACATCTTACCTCACTAACGAAATATTTATTTATTTATTTAGCAAGATCTCAGAAAAACAGTTGTTCACCAAATACCTTAAGAGATGAATGATATAAAAATATTGTAGATACATGCATAGTGTAAAAAAAGAAATTAAACATTTATGTACACCTCACATATAGACAAGGTATTATATATCTGAAGGAGTTATATAAGTACAAACTGAAGTAGTGTGACGCACTATACATGATATAATAACGCAAATAATGTTAGCAATGAAAAACAAAAAAGATAAGATATGAGAGAGATTCATTTTATACACATGTTATGAGATGTATGATGTGAATAAATGAAGGACAAAGTTTAGCACACTCTTGCCACTGCCCTACTATAACACACTCTAGACGCATAAAGTATCTTGGCATTGAAATCGACAAAAATCTTCGATGGGACTCCCACGTAAACAACATTACAAAAAAACTTACCATCTCACGTTCTTCTTTAGAAACATACGTAATATTCTCAACAAAAATGATCTGTATAAAATCTACTATGCGCTTTGCCAATCACTTATAGAACATGGAATTATTGGATGGGGATCTGCCTCAAACACCCATATGAAGCAGCTCGTGAAAGCACAAAAAAATATTATAAAAACAATCCTAAAGTACCTTTAAGAACTCCGTCAAAATAATTTTTAAAAACTTTAATGTTCCCAGCATCACAAAAATAAACACAAAAAATGCTCTACTTAATTTTAAAAGAAAGTGTGAGTACCTTACTGACCAACACGCTCACACTGCAACAACGAAAACCTTAAATAAAATCAACATTCCAAGATTGAACACATCTTTTGGACAGAAAAACCACAAGTTACATGCTGTCAAATTATATAATGCTCTCCTAAATCATATTATAGATGCCACCAAGATGCAAATGTTCAAGAACAACATAAAAATGAGGATCAATAACCATGAAGACGAGGAAATTATTACATTATATCTTTTTTCAAAATGTTATATTGTAATTAATAAAAATAAAATAAAAAATATATATATATATATATAATGTGAACGTGTATAAAAATCCAACAAAAAATTAATTATCTTGGCTTTCCTGGAAACTTGCCAAACATAAGGTACGCCTGTTTGCGTTGTGAGGGAAGAATTATTCTTAACAGCCTAAAATCACATTACAAACATTTTTTATAATTACGTAGAAACACTCTGGCAAGGGAACAATTGACGCTAATGTCTTCCCTTCCAGATTCCGTTAGCTCTTAATGTTTAAGGAAGTATTCTGGTGTTGACAACGAAATATCTAATCTAAAACACAATGCAAGGAACAAAAACAGTCGCCGGGAATTGTGGATACCGTAGTTGTAGAGGACCGTGAACAAGGATGTAATTTTATTTTATTTAAGAAATGGGTTTTTTGACATAATAATCTAAAATTCTTAATACACCATAACTCTACGAGTAATTTGCGCACATTTAAATATTTAATATGTAGTTGCTACAATCCACTGATTTCAAAAATTATTTGAAAAACTTCTAAAATGTTATTTTTGATAAAAAAAAATAAACCCTTTACCGCATACTGTTCCAAATTTGGAACATAAGAATGTTATTATCATAAAAGGCTATGTGGGCCATATATGTATTTATTTTCAGGTAATTCCTTACTGTGAGCTTATCATAAATCGAACACTGCCGCCAGTTACGAGCTATTTAGTAACTACAGTTGCGTCAGTAAGTTGTCATTTCAGCCATTTCGGGAACGAGCGTAGTTGTGATCGTATTGTGTGAATTATTTTGTAATATTTCAGAAGTAATAATAAATATTAGGATACAGTATTTTTTTCTACTCTTCGGTGTGGTTGGTTACCTTTAATGCATAGTGTGACAAATTTGGGAATATTGCATTTATTCGCCATAGTGCATTTAGTGCCAAATATGAAACCAAACATTTATAAGAATCCATAAAATCAAAATTACATTTATAGTAAGTATTTTGCAATTCTTTAAAAAAATAAAAATAAATATAATTAATTTATGGTTTTAAAGTTTATTTTACAGAATTCCATTTTATTTTTAGGTTTTTTACTTTTATTTGGTTATTATTATTTTAATTTAAAAAAACAGTTTTTTAGTTAAAAGCTCTGAGAAATTTTTGGGTATTGCCTTTAGGGCATTATCAAACTAGTTAGACAGTTTGATAATGCCCTCAAACAGCTGTCACGCGTAAAAACTGTTTTTTTTTAAATAATAATAAAATTGTTTTAAAAGTAAAAAAAAAAAAAAATAAAAAAAATAAAAATAATAATAATAATAATAATAATAAAAATATATAATATATTTCTAAACAAATATATTTTTTCTGGAAGGATTAAAAAATCCATGCGGTAAAGGGTTAAAGAAAGACAAACATTGCTGGGTTGCAAATAACCTGATAATATTTGTAAAACTATTATAATAAGTGGAAAATGTTGCTTGTGCAATGATGGAGGACTTAGCTAGCAGAGGAATTGAACCCACGATGCCCTGGGTTATATATGGCACGTTTGTCCACTCAGCTACTAACAGTGATGTTTTTTTATTTAAGGAGAAAACACAGATACAGACAGTAATTCATTAAAAAAATATATTTGCAATCCCTGGAGAATTCGCCTGTATCCCAACTATTTATCACTGATTAATCATATTAAGTAGCTGATAAATAAATCTAAACAGTGAATTTTTCGACAAATTTACAGGAAAAAAAATGAAGATTGGGTTATACAGAAAATAATAAAAGTGCAGTTTCTAAACAGAGTAGCAACAGATAAACGATTGGGTTATACAGAAAAAAATACATTAAAAAGTGCAGTGTCTAAACAGAGTAGCAGCAGATAAATAACCTTCAAAAATATATTTTGAAGAATTTAAAGGGAAGAAAAAATGAATAGTTAAATGAAAATGGTGTTACACAGATAAATGATAAAAACTACACAAAATATAAAGTAGTAGTAAAAATAAAAGTTGTTTTTTTACAGGAAAAGGTAGGTTATTTTTAAAATTTGATAATTTCAATTAAAAATCAGTTTTGCAATTTTGAAAAGTTCACTCACGTACGTACCTTCGTACTCACAAAGGAAATTATTAATAATTGGAATGTTCCCACAATTTTTTCAAATTCATATTGCTTTTACGACTAGTTCTTATGTTCAACAGCTCAGCTGTGGAACGATTTGCCGGCCTCTCTGTTTCCTCCCCCCCTTCAACAATAGCCTCTTCAACACCCAGGTTCACTCCTTCCTTTCCTCAAAAAGACTCTCCACACAGCATCTTTAAAGATGACATGGGCTTTGAGGGAAATTATTTCCCTCGAAGCTCTGTTGTGGAGTTAATGTCAAAGACAAATTAATGAAAACAATTTAAAAAACCTATATAAACAAAATTAAAGTACGTATGTAAATGTAAAGTATGATTTATGTAAATCTATTTCTTTGAAGAATCGAGCATTTTGAAATATGTTTATGCAACTTGGTCAAAACTTATTATCCTCAGATTGTGATTTTAAAATAAAAAAGCTATCCTTTTTTTGCATAATCTGCGTGATATTTTTGGCAAGCTTTTGACAAAATAAGTCACAAGGTCATTTAACAAAAATGTGTTTCTCTATAAATTTGAAATGCCTACATCCCAAAAGTTGGACTCCGGCTGCCAAGTTTATACTCAAGCGTGATCAAAACATACGGGGGAGACACGGGAGGCGGTTAAATGTTACTATGTACATCAGTGAGCTAAACTGTTGTTTAATGGATGTTTAACTGTTATGCCTTACAAACACATGTGCTCTTGGTCCACGGGGATTGCCTCCATAGAGGTTTACGGCTATGAAGTAAATATTTAAATAATTTCTCATTCCTTGGCAGTACCGCGGAAAATCTTCTTTCATAAATACCACCCTATTTGATATTAATTGTTATTATCAAAGTATGGAGAAATGTCATTAATAAAACTGAGAAGAGATATTAATTAAAATACCTTAAAGAATATTTTCAAAACAATTGTTTGATTGGTTCCTATTTCGGAATATTTTAAGGAGGAATTTAATTTGGTTTCAAGATATCAAGACGCAAAAGTTTTCATTGAAAGTGCTAAGAACGTCTTTATTAAGACGAAAAAGCTATTCTACAACCGTAATTAACAACTCATTTTTTTTAAATGAGGGTGACTAGTTTAAAAAAAATTTATTGAAATCTGTTTATCAAGTTAGAGGGCGTCAAATTTTAGATTTTCAACTGATACTAGGGGACGATCGATGGAAGAGAATGAAAAAGAATTCGTTAAACCTTAAGGCTTCACGTGTACTTCCGCATAAATCACGAGATTCACGAGATAACCTCATAACAGAATAGAGTACTGGATGATGCAGAAGTAAGAAAAGAAATGGGTTAGGAAACAGCCTACTTTTTTTAAATATCTTCACAACATGTCTTAGGGGCACCGAAAAATATACACACTTTCTGTTTAGGTGAAACAAATTCTAAGTTTTCCAGTGAAAATAAACAGTATTTTTTAAATTATTTATGAAATGCATACTGGTTTTCAAACTGCACTCGCTTTTGCACTTTTTGCTGAAGTTTTAGTATGTTTTTAATAGAATTTAAAAGATTACAGCAATTTTTGTATTCACTGGAAACCTTAGACATTTTCCTAACTGCCAATGTAGAATTTAAAGATAAATCATGTGAAGTATTGCTTTTAGAAAATATTACTTTATTAAAAAGCCAAAAAGTGATGTTTAGTGTCATTTTTGGGTACTGAGGCTTAAATAAGTTGTTTTAAGGATAACGAATTACTCAACATATATTCGGAAAAAAGTTTAATGTTAACGGCGTGATGGTTAGTGTTTTAAACAATATTTAAATGATTTTATCCCGCTTCGTCATAATATCATATTTACGTCTACGCGACAATTACGTGTCAGCATGAAGCCAAAAGCAATCACTCAATAAGAAGTCAATAAGACGGAAAATCACAAACCACTATCAATGGTTAAATACGCTTGATTTTCAGTCAGTCCTCTGATCTTGTCCGCAATGGGTTGTATTTAATGAATATTTTAATATAACAATTTGTCTATTTAGCATTTTAATTAGTTTAAAGCAATCACTATAATATGTATTTACTGGCTAGGTTAATATTATTTGAATAAAAATTCCCTTTTTAAGGAGTCAAACGTCTGATAAATAAATTGCTTTTTAATTTTATTCATGGCTCCTCTGGTAAAACGTAAGGAGATTAAAGTGACAACAGATAAGTTGCTTCTTTTTTGAAGACGCAGGCTATTGAAATATAGTTTCTAACAATATATTTATAATAATACACAAGAATTTGCGTACGACGGTAAACAATTTTTTTCAATCTCTCAGAATATTATATTAATTAAGAAAGCAAAAGGTTTATTCCAAAAACTTCAAAGGTTTTGGCTAACAATGCAGTTTCAAATAGTACGAAGGCATTTTGGTGAGATAGAGAAATAAATTAATCACTAAATAATGACCAATAATAGAGGAACACCGAAAATAACAAGCATTTGCCAGGGAAGCAAAGAGTTAATTGAAAAAAATAAGGGTTGGTGTAAAGAAAATATAAGGTGTGGTGGAAAAAAATGGGAATAGAGATTACTGTTTCAGTTTTGACTTTGATAAATTATAATGAATTTACGTTCTTAAGCACAAACTATTCAATTAATTCCCTTTGTTTTCATCATGATTCTTGTTCTAACAAAGCAATATTTAAGATTTTGTAAAAGAGAATCGTAAACTAATACCTATCTTAGTTTTTTTTTTAAACTAAAATAGGTACCTAAATACATTTTTTTAAAGCATGCTTATTCTAATAAAAATGGACATGGGTATTTAATTTGTAAACGTTAATAGTGTTTATCTTACATAAAGTGAAGTTTTTTATGGCAGCTCTATGATATTAGTTATTTTCATTGCGAATAAAAACATTACACGAAAATAAAATTTCGTTACTGATGAAAAATAAACGTGCCTAGTAATAAAAAGTCTTTTGACATAAGAACGCATAATGAGTTGTTCATGATGTCGTATTTTTCCAAAATATCTCACATCTTTCACTGGAAAACGTTTTGAGCGTATGAAGAATTCTCTTGAAGCATATTTTCCACCCGGAGAGCATGAATGTCACGAGCGGAGTGGCTCCTGAACGGTTTCACGTGCTTGGAGAACGTACGGTCGAGGGAGAATTGAAAATTTTCCGTGCTTAATTTTCCTCGCTTGGGGAAAATGGAGGAAAGCTTTTCAAATGTAAGCCATATTCAAATTATCAAGATCGTAGCAAATCTTAAATATTCAGGCGGGTTTGATTTGAATTGGATATTTGAATAAAAAAAGATCAGTGTATAAATCCACGAGTGAAAGTTGCTTTGAATACTTACATAATAATTTGCCTGAAAGCAATGACGTTACAAACATACAGACAAATCATTGTCTTAAAATATTTACACAAAATGTGGCAAGTAACAAACACACTCACGTTTCCAGTAAATTCTTCATTCAAACATTGATCATTATTTTATTTTAGTTACTTGTACATCAAAGTTTATAAATTATCTTTTTTATATGAATGTCTCAACTGCTCCCAACCGTCTAGAGCCAGTGAGACTATGTTGTTGTATGTTGTGAGGCTGAAGGTTGTAGGGAGGGGAAGGAGATTGGGAAGAGGAAGATTGGGAAGTACCTGACTATTCATGATCTGGTTACCAAAATTCGGTTAAAGCCATTTAAAGCAACGTTTCGATTCTGAATGGTGGTCTTTCACCAGAGCGATACTTAGAGTATCTACCACTCTGGAACGAGCCGCTAATTAACTTCTTTTTTTTTTTATACGAATGAAATGTGTTATGACACATGTTGGTTAAATAAAACTTATTGGCGCACGCCGGGCTTGAGCCCGCGACTTTTGGATACGTAGTCGAGCGTCTTACCACTCGAACACTAAGGTCGTCAAAAAGTCTAAATTAAAGAAAATATATATATAAATATATTATTTTAATTTTTTTTAAATCTACTTATAATTCATATTCTTGTTGACTTAATAATAATAATATAGCTTATATAATACTTGATATTATTAATGTATTTTGAATGGTTCTTAGAGGCTATTTTTAATTAATTAATTGGAGTAATTTTGGCGGTTTCCGGCATCGCACTATAACATTTCATCCCTCTATAAAGTAAACTGTTTTGTTTATTGGTTTTATTATATTTTGGTAGTCTGATTTCATTGCATATCTTTGTATTATGTTTGTGAATATCTACGTTGTAAATACTTTTGTCAGAAAAATATTCTAGTAACAAGTTGTTCTTCATTAAATATTGTGTATACATATCAATGTGTGTAAATAATTTTAGCATCTGTTTAACTGTTAGCCAATTTAGTTCCTCTGACATTTTAGCTACTTTTGAGTATCTATTTCGCCTCAGTATAATTCTATTTTGGAGAATTTATAACTTTGTGGTATAACAAAGTTAGACATTCAAAGAATTTGTGTGCATGAACGAATATATATATATATAGGACTGGGCGGCGTACGTACTTCCTTGAGTTGCGTCATGTTTTGCTACGTTCACTCTCACTCTATCTAATGGCGCTTAAAATTTTCGGGAAACAGTGGAATTAATCGTTTTATTTAAATAATAAGTCATTTACATTTGCACGAATGAAATTGTATTCCTTGACTTTTGCTATTGCGTGGAAACACTTTATCATCATGCACGAAGGCATTTTGGCACTTATTAATGCAATTTGTTTAGATATAGTATACGACCTCAAGGGACGCGTGACAGTTTGATACTAAATCCGCTAAATCGAAAGTACGGCAATTTTCGTTTATTTTGCTTGTCACTTTAAGAACTCTACAACGTGTCTATAAGTTTGAAACGTAATTTGCCTGAAGCATCTTATACGAGTACATTTACGTGACAGCAGAATCAGGGTTTTAAAATATTCACGTGGATGGTATCTTTGCGTATGAGCAGTATCGCGAATTGGAATAACGTTTAAAAATTAACGAATTTGTATAAGAACTGTTATTTTAAAGCGAACACGTAAAGCGGTTTTCAGCAGAAACCACGTTTGTGTGCATTGAAACCTTCAACTTCTTTTGCTTACTGTACAATTTTAATCTTCCTCAATCACATAATATTTGCAAAACTCTCCTTGAATCGTGAATATGCGTTACATGTCTTGATGCAAGTGTAAGCAATAAATTTAAGGAGGAACATGACCGTTGGCAGTCTTGATGCAAGTGGAAACAATAAATTTAAGGCAATGCCATCGGAGTTGAAGGGCGCACCAGACATGTAGAACAATGGCTTCGGCTTATTTATCGCTAAAGCCTGGAGTTCAAAGCTAAACTCATCTCTTCAGACAATCATATTCATAAATGACATAATTTCCCCAATTTACAAAGCTAGACTAGCCCATTAGTATCTCACTTACCTGTAAAATAGTATTTCATGCACTAGGTGGCAAATTCTCGATCTACCGCTGTACAAAAAGTTTAAAACTTTTTCACAGCCGACGACGTGTATTGTAAAATGTTAATAATAGTTTTAGACATATCGATATTTTATTGTTCTTTTAGTCAGTTTTCTAAGCTTTGCTAAGCGCTCTTGAATGATATTTCACAAAAAATGACGCTATGTAAATAAGCTAAGTGTTATTATTATTATTATTAAATGGATTGAAAAATGAGTTACCAAAGAAGAATAGTATTATATTATCCGCAATTGGATGAAAGAAGAAGTCGTAGTGTCGTGTCAAGACGTGATTGCTAATTATCCTCTCTGCTGATCCCTGTCACGTAATAGGGGAATATTTACTTATTTAGTTCTTTTTCATTAATTTGTAGGCTTTAGGAATGGTCCCTTATATTCACGCGATTAAAAAATTATCCTGAATAAATAAACAAAGTAAATATGTTTTAAAAAAATATATTATTTACCAGCGGGAAACCCATTTTTTTTACCTGTGTAAATGTGTTCCTATGTATAATTTATTCATTTTTTGAATCCCAGCTTATGGCGGTTCTTTGTAAACATTTTTTTTAGTGTACGCCTTATTTACTTTAGCTCATAATTAACATATTTTTAATAGAGATATGTTTTTATTTTTATTGTTTATATATGATTTTTTGCTTTTATTATACTCTTTTATTTTACTTTTTCTAATATTTTCTCTAAAATAATTCTCTCTTTTATACGTTTTTAATGACACCTGTATTTATATTATCAAAGGAGTAGGTGGGATTGCACTATTCTCTCTAGATTCCAGAATACTAATAATTATTATGAGTTATCAAGTTACTATATGGGGTACTATTACCAAGATACAAAAATACGAGTATATACTATGTATTTTATTTTATTATCTTTTTGAAATATAAAACATGGGTTTGGTCCATGTCTGCCTCACTAAGGAGATTCCTGTGTCGAGACACTTAGTGTACATAAATTATAAAATATTAAATATAAATATTAATAAAAATAAAAAGTAATAAAAAAGAAAAAGGAAAAAGAAGAAAAGAAAGATAAAAAAAATGAATATAAGAATAAAGTAATTACGTGGAGGTTAAAAATGAATTGTTAAGGAAAGAGGTTGTGCAACATATTGTTTTTGGATGTTTAATGATCTAGGTCACGTATCGACCCCCAGGGGTCGATTTGCAAGGGGTCCAAGATATTGTTTGGGAGTGGATTCCAAGCAGGCCGTCACCAAAATGTTGGCTTGCAAAAAAAACCTCACAGAAAAAGTAATAAAAAATGGACTTTAAAAAATTTTAATAATAATTTTTGTGGAAGATATTTTGCCGATTTCAAATCTCAAAACCGACTAGTGCTTTTTTTCGGAGAGGAATTTTGTTGATTTGCTAGCACTTTTCGATTTGGGATCTCTGCCGACTAGTACTATTTTTTGACGAGTTCGACTACAATTCAAGTGTTCACCGCAAAGGGTTCATTTCAAAGAACTAGTAGTTCTGAAGCGTTCACAAACTTTGAAGTTTTTCCCAACGGTTTTAGGCAGGGGGGTTTACAAAACAGAAAAATCGACAAGCGGTCTACGGGACAAAAAAGTTTGGGAACCTCTGATCTAGGTAAAGGTAAATATATAAAATAAAAATAGGATTGTAATGCCTAGAGATAAAGATAGATTGAAAATTAAAATATGCACGCCTAAGTAGGTGTTTTACAGTAGTTAGCAATATTAGGACGACCTATTTTTATAATCCAATGTTTTATTTCATGTTTAAATTTGGTCATTGTTTTTATTTATCGAATCGTAGCTGGTATTAGAATGGTATAATTTATAAGCTATGTATTTAAAGTGTCTTTGTCCAAAAGCAGTATTCGCAAAAGGAGTTTGGAGAAGTTTTATTTTTATCTTTGGATCGCGAATTATGTAGAGTTTGGGTTGCTTTGTATTGTGTTTTATCGTTTTTGTGCAAATTAATTGAAATGTTTCGTGCAAAGAGCTGCTTAAAGTCCATAACATTGATGGCCTTGAAGATCGAATCGGTACTGGTAGAAAGTGGGAGTCTCAGAATTATTTTTATGAATATTTTTTGGGTTTTAATGATGGGATCAAGGGCAGTAGAAGAAGCAGTATCAGATATACATGTAATCCAAAATAGAGTCATAAGGAATATACATCATTAACCATGGGATACTCATGTTAAAGGTAAAACACACTCACAGACACAAATTCTTTCTTTTACGAATCTGCCAAAATATAACATTATAACTGCCATACTACACATATTTCAACACTCGTCACACACTCACATTCAAATAGCCTTTAACTCCCGACATACACCAGTACAAAACTCGATCACTAAATCAAATACACTTATCGTCATCTACTCATACAACTAAATTTGGAATTAACTCCTTACAATAAAGTGCCTATACACAATACAACGCATTACCCAAAGAATTAAAACTCCCAGTTGCGAATAGAAAAAATTGGCCAAAAGCACTTAAAGAATATTTTCTCGACAATTTCATCCTATTTGAATTTAAGATGTGGATCTAATTGATCTCTACTCCAACTAGTCTCTTTTATGTATGTTTTTGCTTGTTCCCTCTTCTTTTGTACTCTCTTTTTTTTAAATTTGTATGTCTTTGTGAAAATATGATTTTTATTTTATAATTTTGCCTTTTCCCAGAATGAGTTTTTTTAAGTCCTTGGGAATAATAAACCAAGAAACGTATTTTCTTGTACCATATTAACATTTTTAAAAATAAAAAATGATTATTTCCGAAACATGTTGGCACATACCTACTAAAAATACTGGTTTTATAATAAGTGGTTTTGTTAGAAGTAAACTTTTTTCTTTAAAAAGTTGTCTCATGTATTGTATGGAAAGGCAGAGTGTCACAAATCAACTCAGAAGATAAGATTCCAGAATTAAATATTTGTGGCAATTTTTTTTTAATCTTTGACCCCCAACTTCGCAGCATAATTAATTATAAGGGATGAATTAGCCCGGCCACCACCGCAGTACCACCAGTGTGAAACGCACAGTAATTTGCCCAACGAATTAGAGAAGCAGCCACTTTCTAAAGAGGCTATATTTTTTCGAAGATTTTTTTAAAGCGGCCTAAATAGGGTGAGATTCATATTGTTCCACCACAAAGGTGTTTTCTTTGAATTACTCAACATTATCCGTCATCTGCCGGGATGCTGCGGTAAAATTTAAAGAAAAGTAAACACTTTTCTCAAGTCGAGAAGAGAAGTCTTTTAACGGGAACAAAAATATTATTTCATTTTTTTTTTTTGATAGTGAATACCGCACAGGAGTCCCAACTGCTCCCATTCGTCTAGAACCAGTGAAACTATGTCATCCCCAATTGGGGTATGTTGTGAGGTTGAAGGAAGTGGGGAGTGGAAGGAGATAGGGAAGAGGAAGGTTGGGAAGTACCTGGCTCTTCAGAGATGGTCACCAAACACGGCTAGTGCCATTTCAAGCAACGTTTCGATTCTGAATGGTGGTCTTTCACCAGGGCGCTACTCTGGAACGTGCCGCGAATATACTGTATATTATTTTATATGAATTAAATGTGTGATGACACATATTAATTGAATAAAAGTTATTGGCGGACGCCGGGTTTGAACCCGCGACCTTTGAATTTGTAGTCGAGCGTCTTACCACTCGACCATGGAGGCCGTCAAAGAAGTAATTTAGCTTTGTAGAAATGAGATCCCTGAGATATATGTGCGGTGAACCTATGTATGACCGTTTTAAAAATGTGGATATCTGGAAAGAATGTAAGTCTGATAAAAGCGTAATGAATATAAAGAAATAAGGGTCGCGGGTTCAAATCCGGCGTGCGCAAATAATTTTCATTTGATTAATATGTGTCATAACACATTTAATTCATATTTCTTTTTTTTTTAAATAAAGACAAACATTCCCGGGTTACGAATAACCTGACAATATTTGAAAAACTCCTACTGCCATCATAAGAAGCGGAAGATGTTGCTTGTGCAATGATGGAGGACTTAGCCAGCAGAGGAATTGAACGCACGACGCCCGGGTGGGAATCCAACGCGTTTGTCCACTCAGCTACCGACCGGTCGACATAAAATAATATAGTATAGTTCCAGAGTGGTAGATTCTCTAAATATCGCCCTGGCGAAAGACCGTTATTCAGAATCGAAACTTTGCTTGAAATGTCACTAGTTGTATTTGGTGATCAGATCTGAATAGCAGTACTTCCGAATCTTCCTCTTTCTAATTTCCTTCCCCTCCCCATTACCTTCAGCTTCACAACATATCCTAATTGGGGATGCCATAGTCCCACTGGCTCTAGACGGTTGGGATCAGTTAAGACTCTTGTGCGGTATTCACTTAAAAAAGAAAAATATTATTGTTTTATTCTCCCTTACGTTACTAAAACAAGTTTAATTGAGAAGTGTGAAGATTTTTTAATGATTTATTGTGTTTTGTTGTAACTGAATAAATTTATTTCCAAATAGAAATAAAATTGACTGTGGTTTTCTTGTAAAAACAAACAGTAATGTGACTTTGAAAATCAATCAAAACAATGACAATTTAAGTTACTTGATTCTGTTAGAGAATAAAAAAGGTTTTTCTTAAAGCAATCAATCCAAAACCTCACATACAATCCTTAAGGCTTTAAAGGGGCAGCTATTTATACCTACCCGGTGCTGAAACTTGTAACGTATGTATATCCTGAGAGTCATGTAAACAGGATTTCCATCCTAATCCAGTCAAATGTTCTCGGAATGTCAAGTTCCTTGATGTAAGATGTCTCGAGCGCTTCCAGCTTCGCCCCGGGACATTTGTCATAGACCGAGGGCTGGAATAAAACTCAGCGGGTGACTCGGGAAACTTTGGAATCCGAATAGGCCTTTGCCTTTGCTTTAGGGAGCATAAGATAGGAATTAACCTCACATGCAGTTCCTTTTTGGTCAAACCAATGCAAGGTGTGGAAACGTAAAATGTAATCTGTACTCTGATGTTCTTTAAACATAAATTTATTTTTATTTATTTGAATACATATAACAGAAATGATGCCAAAAACATACATACATAAGTATTTTTTATATTAAGGATATTTAACAATAATTGTTAATAGGTAATTGAGTAAAAGTTAAACAAAATAAATTAATGAATAATATCAAATAATATTAGCAAGGTACAGGTTGAACATAAATACATTGATCATTGGCACCTATTTGTTACTTCATATCTTTGCTGGAAAAGCAAAAGGTTTTAAGCGACACTTTGGTAAAAAATGAGTTAGATTTGCAGTTTTTGTCAGTTATTTTTTCTGCATCGTAATGGTTAGACTCGTTTGATTCTAAAGACTTTTGTGGCCCTTCAGCCATGTAAAATATATTTACCATTTGGGAGAAGGCTTGACTCAAACGACACAAATTTGGGACTCTTTAGTTTGTTTTGAGTGGTCTTTTCTATATGTAAAGCTTGTCCGCGTTAACTCGGGTGTGCGTATTTTTGCACATAATAGCCGCCCGAGTATACTCGGGTGTGGTCCTTAAGCGGTTAATGTGAAAAAGTATTTATTTTTTTAATTATTTCACAATTATTAAATAATTTTAAAATAAATTAATCTTTAATAAGTTAAGGTACCTACATATTTTTTTCTGCCATGTTATTTTTTTACGCGTAACAAATAGTTCACTTGTCGAAAGCATCGTCTAACTGTTTTGTATAGTAAGCTTTTAGGTTAATATGAATTTATGATTGAAAAAAGCTTTTATAACTTGTTTCCACTTATTTAATTTTGACCGGAACGGTTTTACCTTAAAACGGGCATCTTCAGACTGGTACAATTTAAAGTGAATCTATGGTAAATAAATCATGAATTGATATGAACTCTATTGGCTCTATATTGTAATGGACATTTGTGACTTGATATTTTGTTTTATTGCTGACAGAGTGGCTTCACAATTACATTCGAATATACCTTTAGGTGGGTTCATTACCTTTAGGTTGGTAGATTTATATATAATTATGACGTTTATCGACACAGAATCTTCTGATAATTATTGAAGATACGTCTAGACATAAATCAGAACACGAATACAGGTATAATGACATGCCTATTTAGTAAGTAAGTATATAGTTAGTAGCTCCATTAAGACACAAAGCCTTAGGAAGACTTGATTACTTAAAATGAAAATAAGGTTGTCACAAAATTCTTTGTATTTTTTTACCTGCCATGCTGGAGAATATCCCTTTGTCATTATTAGAGTGGTGTTTTTAAGAACTGCCAAAGTATTTATGCAACAAATGACTTATTTGATACAACCACTTAGATATAGCTTTTTAATTCGAATGATCGATATATTTATAAAACTTTAAAAAAACTTCAGGAATTCGCAAGAATAACAATTTTCATTCAATAATACTACTACCTTACTATCTAAAACAGAGCTATGAGATGCATTCTAAGGAAAGATTTGAAATCAAATGAGAGAAGAGTTCTATCGGATCCTAATAAAAATTTCAACTATTCTATGATGTCTCAATTTTCATATGAAAAAAAAAACGAATGCTTAATATTTTGTAGATTAAATTATTTTTTATTGAAGACTACATAATTGTGACTAGAAATGCAGATAGAATAAGATAATCACATTTGAAAAAAAAGAGTCATCAAACTGTTCAATGTACAGGGGACGGAAAATAAATAATAAGATGTTTTAACTCTTTCAGACACGCAATTCAAATATTTAGATTTTCAAAAATAAAATTGTGTCTGAATAAGAATAATAAGAGGAAAATACATACATTTTCAAAAAGTTTATGTTTTCCACGGCTAGATAGCAGCGTAACTATTAGTGTATTAGTCGAGCAAACACATTTCAGAACCCACAATAAATTAATTTATAAGTGTTTGCAGTGCGCAAACACATCAGAGAGGGTTAAAATGTGAAAAGTGAAGGAGGAATAAATATATTTAAAAATAAATGTTATACTTACTGCAAAAATGTTGCCTCGTAAACATTGGAAAATTGATGTGTTCATATAATTATTAGTAATATACCATGTAGTACGAATTAATGACCGGTTAGTAGCTGAGTGGACTAACGCGTCGGATTCCCACCCGGGCATCGTGGGTTCAATTCCTTTTCTAGCTAGGTCATCCATCATTGCACAAGCAAAATTTTCCGCTTATTATGACGGTAGTAGAAGTTTTTGAATATTGTCAAGTTATTCGAAACCCGGAAATGTTTGTCGTTCTTTAAAAAAATTAATATATTTTTTTAAATCCAAGTAGATTCCTAACCTAAACTTTAACAGCACGAAACTAAGCGCAACAATAATGCCCTACTTCAGTGGTATCGTTCCATCGGAAGTTAGGTCTCTCTTCACATAATTGCTGAATTAGTTTTCCTTAGTTTTAGCCGGGTGACCAATCGGACGTTTTCCCTCTGGATCTTACCCTCTGGATTACAGATCAAATTCCATTAGCCAGCTGTTCTGCTGGTATCCTTAGAACATGCCCAAGCCACGTCATCCCCTGGGATTTTTCCATAAAGAGTAACAGCCTTCCAACTCCCGTAGCGCACCCTACCAGCCAACACCCTTCTGAAGAATCTTATTTCGGCATTCTGAACCTTATAACATACTACCTCGTTCATTATCCATGTTTGTTGTCCAGAAATAAGGATGGGACGATACACTGAATTGAAAAGTGCTAACTTTACTTGATGCTATGTTCTGATTTCCTTGAGCAAGGTGTACAAAAAATATACCATTCTACGGTTAGTTTATTCGTTGTGAGAATTTAACACCAAAAAAAGCCACTTGCATTTTTTTGAATAATAAAGAATTACTTGATGTTTTTTTAACAGAGTTGTAATTTTGACGGCCTGCTTGGTCGAGTGGTAAGACGCTCGACTACGAATCCAGATGCCGTTGTTACAAACACGGCGTGCGCAAATAAATTGTATTTAATTAATATGTGTCATAACCTCAGCAACAATATACTTGGAGGGTAGGCTTGTGTAGTCAGGATTGTTGATTTTTTCTTGACTGAAGGGTATTTATATAACATATCATCCATTCATATCACATGTCCACATGGTATTTTGTTTATTTGTATAACCAATTTTTCACAGTATTGTTAACAACAAAAATATAGGATATAACCTAAAAAACCGTTGAGTTATGTCCCGTTATGTCGTATAACAAAACGCAGTGGGAGGAGTCGCCGGAGACGCGGGAGATGGAAAACATGCTAACATACCGAAAAGTGGTACGATATTATGTGACAACTTGTTTTTTTTCTTTTTCTCTCACGGTTTACGAGTGATTTATCGTAAATTTGGATAGGTTAGGTAAAAAGATTTAGCTCTCTTTCCATATATATTCTTGTTCTGAGGTCATAACACATTTAGTTCATATTAAAAAATATATAGTATATTTGCGGCACGTTTCAGAGTGTCAGATACTCTAAGTGTCGCTCTACTCTGGTGAAAGACCACTATTCAGAATTGAAGCGTTGCTTGAAATGGCTTAAGCCGTGTTTGGTGACCAGATCTGAATAGCCAGATACTTCACTTCCTTCCTCTTTCCCAACCCCTTCCTCTCCTTAAAACCTTCAACCTCACAACATACCCCAATTGGGGATGCAATAGTCTCACTGGCTCTAGACGGTTGGAAGCAGTTGGGGCTTATGCGGTATTCACTATAAAAAAATATTTTTAAATATTGTAATACAGTTTAATTTCTACTTACTTTTTAGATACTTTTTTGTATGGCTAACATTCCTTAGGACAGGGATTTGTTTACCGTTTCCTATATCAAGAACAAAACATCTTATTAACCCCTAGCTTTGATCTTGTAACCGAATCTGTCCCTATTGTCACCTCTTAAGGTTGTAATTGAATTTTGAAAATGAAAGCAAACACCTACTCGTATTAATTAATTAAGTTTCCGTATTCTCAACAAGATTCCGAAATGCCTGCCTATTAATAAATTGTATCAAAATATTATACTGCCATTCATATATATTATAATGTAACAAGGCATTCCGAAGCGTAATGAACCAGTACGAAACACTAATTGATTTCGTTGATAATCATAATCAGATTTCAATAAACAATTTATCATTAAATTGATTATTCCCATCATGATTTCCATCTACCTGGAGAAAACGCCCCAGAAATAAACAAAGTGACGAAGTTAATTGTGATGCTGAAGACGAAGGCTGGAACAACCCTAGAGAGGACGTAGGAAAAACAAAAAAAAACCTTCAATTTTTGTTTTTGTTTTATTTTGTTATAGTGAATACCGCACAAGAGTCTCAACTGCTCCCAACAGTTTAGAACCAGTGTGACTTGATAACCCCAATTAGGGTATGTTGTGAGGCTGAAGGTAGTGGGGGAGAGAAAGAAGATAGTAAGAGGAAGGTTGAAAAGTAAATTTCCAATCAGATCTGGTCACCAAACATGGCTTAAGCCATGTCAAGCAACGTTTCGATTCTGAATGGTGGTCTTTCACCAGGGCAATACAAAGAATATCCACCACTCTGGAACGTGCCGGATTATTTAATATGAACGTAATGTGTTATGACACATATTGATTAAATAAAATTTATTTGAACACGCCGGGTTTGAAGCCGTGACCTCTAGATTATTAGTCGAGCGTCTTACCACTCTCGACCACGGAGGCGGAAGACCTAAAGATTACCAGAAATATCTTTACCACCTGTCTTCAACGAATCTTAAATTTTAGCGAGACAGGTGTTATGATGCTTGTAAAATACATGTAGTGTGCGACTTTTGCTGTGTAACAAAAAAATTATATCGTTTTTATACGAATGATTTGATGTATTATTTATATTTTTTTCAAATTAAGAGCAGTTGATTTTATTTTATGACTTGATAATGTTGTTCTTAGTATCATTTTATGACCATTGTTATCTTACTTAAAAGTGAAACTGATATTTAATACCGTTGTTGTTACCAAAGACAATTCCGGGATTAAGGTATAAAACTAGGCTCTTATTGCCTTTGGCACCGTGACGTACTTCCGAGGGGTAGGGTCGGGCGGTCCACGATATCAAAGTATTCTTAAGCCTATTAACATCCCGCCCAGGGTGATCTAACACGATTTGTTTATTCACATTGCAAGGAAAGGAAAAGACAGCCAAAATAAACTCCTCGTAGTGATAAATTTTCCATAAAAGACAAAGAAAACGATTGAAAACAAAGAGCTGTGAATTTTTGCAAGTGCCGAACTGGTATTCACTAAAGATGATTTTTTGGAGTTTTCTTATCTTTACCACTTCAAATTACGGATTCAAATAGTTGAATAATGTCATTTGATGAACCTTAAAAAAAGTTCAATACATTATTACATCTCCCTCTCCAAAGTGATACCAGCATAATGTACCCAAAGCCGAAGAGAAATGTGTGTTTTAATAATACCATTTTTTAAACTTTATTCCACTATTTTATTAATTTAAGACCTAACCGGTTTCACCCTATGACGGGCATCTTTAAACTGGTACAACAACAAAAAACCCACAGACGCATCTAACGAATCACCATGTAACCCATCTCTCAGAAGGTAATAAAACTACCCGAATATATTTTTAAATGTATTGTAAAGCCGCCTCTGTCCGCAATAAAACAAAACCCAAAGTCACAGATGATCACTATGAGACTCAACAAGCGTCCATTCCGGACAATAATAGTATATTGATATGCCATAGATGTACTTAAAATTGTACCAGTCTGAAGATGCCCGTCATAAGGTGAAACCGGTTAGGTCATAAAAATTAGTGGAATCAAGTTAAAAATTTGGTATTATGAAAATCATTAAAACGGATTTCCACCACGAATCAACAGTTTTTAAAATTGGAAATAATAAAGAGAATTGCAAATAATGAAACTCAATTTAGTAAACAGAATCATTTTATGTATATTTTTCATTCAGTATCACGGGTTAAAGTCATAGCTCTTTCGCAAATGCTACAGCGGCCGTCTATATAAAAAAATGTTTTCATAAAATATTGAGTTAATAAAATTATACACCCATTTTTCATTTAAGTACACCAAGATAAATACATAATATAATAACCGAAGAATAACCCTTTTAAAAAAAACATATTCTAGTCTCCGCATCTGTTGAATTAATATTTGCATATTTAATTACGAAAGAGGATTCACATAAAGAATTTATTCATGAATATGCCCTGTCGAAAGCACGCTGGAGCTTGAAAGTGGATTTGATGTCAGGTATCGTTAACCCTTCATCCCTCTGTTTACGTAATTCTCACCACTTGTTCCTTTTTCAACAGTTTTGACCCTTTCTCGTCCGAAGTAATTTCTATGAAATTAAAGCATGTTGATGTTTGATTATGATGATTATCAGCATATAACTATCCTCGAGGCTTTAGTTGGAAAGCGAAACGGCGTAATTGAGGAAAGTAATCAAATAAGTTATCTGGTCAACAGATACTACGGTCTCCAAACGAACTTTATGTAAGTTTTTTTTTTAATTTAACTTAAATTCTTAAATAAAGACTCAGGTGAGTCCAAATTCAAATCCTCACAATTCTTCGTAAAGATACGTTTTTTTTTTCAAGTTATATATTTTCTCATAATATCGTCGCTAAACAAGCAAAAAGGCTGTAGCAACACTTAAAATGACACAGCAAAATACACAGTCTTGATCAGGATCGAATGCTCTGCCTCTTGTTTGATTCTGAAGACTTTTGTGGCCCTTCAGCCATCTAAAATATATTTACCATCTGGGAGAAGGCTTGACTCAAGCGACACAAGTTAGGGACTTTTTTTCAGCGCTTCAGATAACTCAGTGAGAGCATTGAGTTACCTAAGTTAACTTTTTTTTCAAAATCCAACCAGGTACTGAAGACTAATGAATTTTGATTTTAAAACAAACAAAAAACTTTAAGTGCTCTGGTATAAGCTTTCCAAAATGGCGTTTAAGCCCATTTCCCTTTACAGCGACGACATGCACATATTTTATGCAAATAGGAGATTGTTCTGAAATGAGAGATTGACGTATATCCTAAGGTACTTAATCAGAGCGATACAGATTGATTAATAAAGTACATTCATCATATTTAAATTCCGTTTTTTATAACCATGTAAACGTTATTTTTATTGCCACTGTCGAAATTTTAACCCTGAGGTAAAAAGTTTACCGCTGCCCTACGAAGGTCGAAAAAGAACCACGTTTTTAACAAATATACAAAAATATTAATTTTTACGATTCCTCTACATGAGAGTTCGGTTATTACCCATGGCTGTTGTTAACAGCATTCATCTCGGGAATGCTGGGTATCTGCAGCCTTAGGTCGAGGAAAGATAAAGCATTACTGTTTTTATCATAAACTCCTGAACGGTGTATTATTAATACCTGACATCCTGGCGGAAATTGGATTATATATCTCTGATAATTTTAGGTGAGGCCGTTAATACAGGCTTATGTTTCATCCCAGGAGCAGAACTAACTTACCAAAGGTGATGCCCCTGGGAAGACTTACTAGGTTTAGTTAACTACCTCACAGAAAATGAGGATATTTTTCATAATAATAATAATAATTGGCTGATTTATATAGCGCCGTTTTCGTGACAGAGATATCACCTCAAGGGCGCTTTACATCATAATTAACATAATATTACAACTAAGGCTTAATATTAACCTTATGCCTAATTCTTATTACTAGTGACTTACAACTAAAATTAGCACATATTTATAATGGTTGTTGCCCGTGTTGTCGGACCTAGGGTAGAAAAAAAGTGAAGTAAGTAATATTTAACTATATATATAAACTATGTATAGCACTCGGACTTAAGTGATCAAAACTCTAGTTAAGGAAATTTACGTTATTGTGGGTATGATAATTTAAAAAGATTAGTCTTTAGTTTTTCTCTGAACTCAATTGAGCTGTCAATCTTTCGCAAATGTGAAGGGAGGTTATTCCAAGCTGTGGGGCCTGCTACGGCAAAAGCTCGCTCTCCGAAATTGGTGTTGGGATTGCGTTTAGGTACAGTGAGTCTACCTATGGCCGTTGAATATGCTGATTGAAGAGTAACTTGTCTCGTGTTAGTATCGCTTGGAATGCACATTTCCAACAAGTAAGGTGGCGCCATGTCATGTTTCGCCTTAAAAATCATCCAGCATAGTTTGAATTGGATCCGTTCAGGACATTTAAGCCAATGAAAGTTCTGAAGATGTTGCGATATATGGGATTATTTGGAAACGCCAGTTATCAGCCTTGCTGCAGCATTGAAAACTTATAACAACATATGACTTATAACAAGTTTAAACACAAACTAGCTATTAAGTACAACTATACAATGTACTTCTTAAAATCTTTGTTTTTATAACTTCTTTTAACGTATTTTTACTTTAAACTTTGTATAATTATCATAACCACTTTTCGTATTTTTTTGCCATGTATTGGTGTAAAACTGTATTTGTAAAAATTAAATAAATTTCATAAACATTTTGGCATGAGAACAATTATTTTTTGTTTAAAATTGAAATAAAACTAGAAGGATACAATAAAAAAAGTTAACTCAGGTTGGCTGGACTGTGTTGGAAGTCAATACCGCATACTCGGATATAAGTAACTAGAGGAAGATAGAAGAAGATGGCAAGAGCGTAGACGGTTCCTTTATGTAGACAGGACTGTCGGTAGGTTGTAGCATTGATGAAGATGATAATAATACACAAAAAAAAAAATAAAAAAGCATATTTTAACAAATTATTTAATGTGCTATGTGTGAGTATGTGAACGAAAAACGACATAAACGTGGAAATCTAATGGGGGGTTTAGCCAGCTTAAGAGATATTTTACATAAATACCGTCTAAAAATAAAAACCGAAAAACCCGGTCGCCCTTCCACAGATGTCCAAAATGACAAAGTAAAGATAAAAGTAATTGGTTTTTGGTTTTTCGAAATGGGAAGTATTCTGTGGTGAGTTGGTAATTAAAATTGGTTTGAAATAGCCTCCGTTTAGCACCCTCACACAGTTATACAATTGAGCGTCTTCTCAATAATAAACTATGCAATAACAGCTCAATCAGAAATTTGAAAAAACGATAAAAAAATAATAATCTATTTCTTTATGGTGAATACCGCGCAAAAGTCCCAACCCTCTAGAGCCAGTGAGACATCCCCAATCGGGGTATTTTGTGAGGCTGAAGGTAGTGGAGAGGGGTGGGGATGAGGAAGGTTGGGAAGTATCTGGCTATTCAGATCTGGTCACCAAACTTAAGCCATTTTCAAGCAACGTTTCGATTCTGAAGGGTGGTCTTTCACCAGGGCGATACTTAGAGTATCTACTACTCGTAACGTGCCGCAAATATACTAAATATTATTTTATATTAATCAAACAGTGTTTTGATACATACTGATTGTATAAAAAATTAATTATGTACGCCGGGTTCGAACCCGCGACCTTTGGATTCGTTGTTGAGCGTCATACCACTCGACCATGGAAGCTGTCAAATATTGATATTATTGAAATAGTATCAATAATAACACAATAACTCCCGAATAGAGTAAAGGTTCCGAGTTCGAGTCTCGGTCGCAACATAATTCTTTTATTTTCCGTGTAATTTTCTGTTACATATTTAGTTTAAATTATTGACATTATTATTTCATTAATTAATATCAAAAAAATTGAAAGTATAAAACTTTTATTTTTTTTTAATCAAAAAGTATATATATTTATATATATATTTACGTGTGAGCGAAAGGTTGTTGTGTTATTATATAAATTTTCACATGGAATCCAAATACACAATATAAATCATTTTTGGTTAAATTTTGTACATCAAAGCGCTTAAATAAACTCTTCTAAACCTTTTAAAAAACTACATGACGTAACGGTGATGGAGAACAGCTGTCTTCCTACTGCAAAATATAGTTAGTATAAAGTAAATATAACCTAGATATAAAGTATTTGCACCGTTACCTACATGCTATAATGTATTAATTATCCTATACATAATCGTTAACCCCTGAAGCAGCCCATACTATAAGCAAAACTTAATTAAGGGTAAAATTTAAAAGTTAAATGTTGTTATTAAGAGAGGAACAAGTAGTGTGCCTTGCAAGCTTCTGTTTCCTTTTTTTTATTCCATAGTTCGGTTATTTTTTAAACCAGTTATTATATAATTCGAATTTTGAAAGTTAATTTAAGACTTGCCAATCGTACTAGCCCGATCTGCTGATGTAATGATAAGATTGATTTCATCTTGTGGGTTGCTCTAAAAACAGATCGACAGAATTATATAAGGACAAAGTACTTTCAAAGGCCGTAATTTCGATGAATGTTTTCTACTTCGAGACATTCCTTGTTAAAGGTCAGCAGCCGAAAATACACACTCTTTGGCTTTCTAGTACAAGAAAAAGCTACAAATAATGTATATATTAATTCTATTCGGGTAGTTAGGAAAAATGTCTAGGGTTTATTTATTTATTCTTGCTAAAATATTTAAAAAAATACATTGGTTTGGTCCCTGTCTGTCTCACTAGGATGTTTCTGTGTTTCCAGGGAATATAATTTTTAAATCTTTTTAATTATTTATGAAATGCATGCTGGAATTTTAGGTAAAACGTTCAAAAATGCCTTCACTGGTTTTTGAACTGCATCTTTTACTAAAATTTTAGTATGTTTTTCATAGAATTCAAAGGATTAGAGTTTTTTAAATGCATTACCTAGAAACCTCAAATTATTTTTCAAATTAACCATAGAAAATTTGCAGATCATTTGTAGTATTTCTTCTATTAGAATGCTGCAAAGTAACGTTAAGCGCTGACCCTTAAATACAGCCACAAAAATAATATGGAAGACTGAGCGCAGTTGGCGCAAATTAAAAAATGACAAAAAATGAAGCTAGCAGTCCACAATGGAGTGCTTGGCATGGAACTGGTAAAAGAAGAATGCAAGGAGATTGAATGCTGTAGAAATGAAATCCCTGAGGCGTTTGTGCGTTAAAACCACGTAAGACCGTGTTAAAAATGTGGATATCCGGAAAGGATGCAAGACTGATGTACGCGTAATGAATAGGATTAAAAAGGGACGCTTAGATTATTTGGCCATGTACAGCAGATAAACGAAGAAACGAGTGTCAGAAAAATATATGACGTGAAAGTGAATGGCAGAAGAAGTCGGGGACGCCCGAGGAAGACATAGCACGATCAAATTAATCAAATACTTAAGTAAATCCATGTTAAGAGTCAGAAAAACACAAAAGTACGTATGAGACGATGTATGAATGTGAATGAAACAAGTGTGTGCCAAGACAGAGTTGAATGGCGGTCCATCCTTTCTGCCTCCTTCTGCGATAAAACGGCGTGATGGTTAGTTAGTCAGTTAAATTTTAAAAGAAAATATTTTTATTTGACGGCAATCTCTAGTTTTTGCTTTTGTCACAAATCATCTATACAAATTGGACACCGACACATAAATCGGTAATGATGAAAACGATATGATTGATTGTTTCGACAAGCAAAATAGACACATTTTTCGCAGAATATAGACAAAGTAGTATTTTTCTTGTGTAAGGGAAAAACATAATCGGTTATGCATAACACGGGGGTATCCTGTCCTAAAACTTATCAGAACCAAAACGTTACAAATTAATTTAGTCTTTCAAAGGATATTGTTAATTCAACATAATTATAATCCATCCATATAAAGATAGACACTGTAAGACTGTCCGAAACGTTAGTTTAGGTGAGAGAGGAAAGCATTTTGCACAAAACACACTTGAATACAATTTTTTAAAGTATTAAACTTATTTGTACATACGACGATTTTTATTTTTGCCAAATTCCAAATCATTAAGTTCTGGGTTGATATTAACAAAAACAATTTTTCTTTGTTTGGAAAAAATTTTTTTGAAAAAGTTCTCCTTTCTGAAAGAATAATTTCCAGACAGCACTTGTAATAACAAAAAAAAATACGCTCTTGAAAATTCACGGCACGCCACTGACAGGTGGGTAAATATTTTCGTTTTCAGATTTTTTAAACTAATAAAATAACTATATTTTCATAAAAAGCAATCACTTTGTGGTTTGACATATTTAATTAAAATGAAATAATAACTTTGTATCAGACCACGGATTACTTTTTTTCTCTATATTCCTTTGTTGTAACTTAAATGTTATTATTTTGTTTTCTTACTGTTCCCTTATTTTATATTGTGTTCTCCCTCTGTGCGTACGAGTATATGTATAACCACATGCTATGTATGTTTTGTTTAGTTTAAATTTTGGACCCTGATGATGCTTAGGCTAAGCGAAACCGGCCAGTCATAAAAATTAAAATTAAATCTGTGGTTTAATGTAAATTTATTATTTCATTTTCATGAATATGATAACGTTTAGTGACAAATTGGTTTTCATTTTTTTCCCCTTTTTATTCACTAAATAATTTTGCTGGGTGATGGCAGTGAATCTTTGGCATCTTCGCTTTTGGGGAATGTTTTGAGGGTGTAGGAAGAAGTTGAGCTGAAGAAGATGGGGTAGACGAAAGTTAAAAATAATTTACAATTAACAAAATGTTTGAATCTTGGAAAGATGAACAGTTCGACGTTCGAGGGATGACACGCTGCTTACACAAGTACAAGAAAGTGCCTACGCAGGTAGATAATAATTTGTTTTTGAGCTTTTTGAAAGCCTGCCAGTAATGCCTGGGAAAGGAAACTGGAAAATGATTTTCACTAACGTCATTATAATTCCCGTTTTTTTTAATACAAAAATAAAATACTTCATTATTTGTGCCTTTTCCTATAAATAATGTTTGCAAACGTGTAAACCAGACTTTACGCATCAAACTCGATAAAAACAAATAGATACAGAATCGTATATAGTAACTAATAAAGTTCAACATTAACATTCAACATTAACTCTCACCACATCGACATCTTTAAATCAACTATACAAAATAAACAAAACTCCATGACTCGACTGCACCCAAACTAGATTATTAAAACTAACCTCCCATCTCCTCCCGTCTTTCTTCCTTTATTCTATTCCCATGATCCCTTCCACCTTCCTCCCCCCCTCCACCTCAGTTAAGTTACTAAATTATAACTGTAAATAAATTGTCACACTTTATTTGTAACATTTGTCAGTAGTGGAGGAAAATTTGTAATTGGCATTATTTATTATTTTTATTATCATATTTGCACTAATGAATGTTGATTTGCTGTTAATTTTCCCAAAATAAATAAATTAAATAAAACTGAAGTTGCCGAGTGCCATTTTTCAATACCCGATTATTTGAGAACAGTAAAAAACTACGTCCCTAATTTTTTTTTTTTTAATAAGTTTTGTAATCAAAAAATTTACAGAACCTTTGAGATGATTTTTCACAAAAAAACGGCGCTATACAAATTGTCCAAATATTAATATTTGTCCAAACCATCTAACCGCTATTTTATCACGGTTGTCCATTACGCCAACATCGGGTGTGCTTTATATTTGGAAACCCTAATTCGTATTTCCAGGCATGCACTGTTTTTCTCAGAAAAATTCCCCGGGGTCTTATTAACCCAGCTTTAATTCTATTTTCATTCGATCTCTACTAATCCCACGCCTCGCTGCCACACGCAGGGTTAGTTCCAATAAGAATTCCGTTCATCTTCTTGTCAACGACTAATGCATCCAGTCTTTCGCTGATGCTTGTTTTGCCTACATTCTCCCACTTGTCAATTAAATTTATTAAAACGAACTAACTAACTAACCATCACGCCGTTTCCCCGCAGGGGAAGGCAGAAGAGACGGACCGCCATATAACTCTGTCTTGGCACACACTCCTTGTTTAATTTACATTCATACATCATCTCATACATACTCTTCTGTTATTCTGACTCTTCACATGACCCGATTCAAGTATTTGATTTACTTGAGATCGTGCCATGTCTTTCTCAGGCGTCCTCGACTTCTTCTTCCATTCACTTTCGCATCATATATTCTTTTCATACTCCTTTCTTCGTTCATTCGCTCTACATGCCCAAACCGTCCCCGTCCCTTTCTTGATCCTATTCATTACGCTCACATCAGCCTTGCATTCTTTCC
Source organism: Drusus annulatus (assembly GCA_022651775.1). Taxonomy (NCBI): domain Eukaryota; kingdom Metazoa; phylum Arthropoda; class Insecta; order Trichoptera; family Limnephilidae; genus Drusus; species Drusus annulatus. The sequence continues at coordinate 645,671 of JAGWCC010000165.1, forward strand.
GGATATCCACATTTTTAATACGGTCATACATGGTTTTACCGCACATACGTCTCAAAGATCTCATTTCCACAGCATTCAGTCTACTTTCATCCTTCCTCTGCCAGTTTCATGCCTCACTGCCATACATCAGGGTTGGTATAAGGACTCTATTGTGAACTGATAGCTTCGCTTCTTTGAACACTTTCTTATTTGCGCCAACAACGTTCAGTCATCCATTAATGGAGTTTCCTGCATTCACCCTTCTTTCAATATCCTTATCAGCCTTTCCGTCTCTCGTAAACATACTTCCTAAATACACAGGCTCATCCAATTATCATCAATTTACTAAATTATTTATTTGTTATCTAATCTATGTCATATACGAATATGTCTAGTGTTATGATCGCTAGATCTGATGTATTTCTGCTGGAGTAAAATGCAATTAAGAGACATACACCAGCACAAATCACGATTAAAAAATCACATACACTTCTTGTCATCTACATACAGAACTAAGTTTGGAATCTCAGAGCAAGAATATATACAAAGAGAGAGCTAAATACTTTTACCCAACTTATACAAATTTACAATAAATCACTTTCTCCGGGTTTTTGCGTCGTTAACCATGAGAGAGAAAGAGACAAGACAAGTTCTCACATAATATAGCACCACCATTCGGTGAGTAACCATGTTTTCCGTCTCCCGCGTCTACAGCGACTCCGCCCACTACGTTTTGTTACGCGACATAACAGGACATAACTCAACGGTTTTTGAGGTTATGTCTTATATTTTTATTGATTACAATACTGCGAAAAAGTGGTTCTACGAGTATAAATAAACAAAAACATTTTGTCGACATGTACTATGAATGGGTGTATAAATACCCTAGCCTTAGTCCTAGCCACGCCCGAGTCTGGCAAAAATCATCAATATTTATTTATTTTATATTTGCAAAAACAGTTTTACACCAAAACATTGCAAAAAACACAAAAAATGGTAATTATAATTACACAGAGATTAAAGTAAAAAGAATTTTAAAAACAAACAAAAAATAGTTTTCAAGAAGTACATAATATAGTTAGAACTTAATAGCTAGTTCTTGCTTAAACTTGTTGTAGCTCGTGTGAAAAATATCCAAATTTCCTGCGAGGCAGTTGATTAACCTAGTTAGTCTTCCCAGGGGCATCACCATTGGTAAGTTAGTTCTGCACCTGGGAATATTGACTACAGAAGCGCTCCCTCCTATATATTATTATTGCTCTGAGTTTGGAATCAACTCCTTATAAAACATAGCATTACCCAATGAATTAAAACTCTCAGTTGCGAATGCAAAAATACTGACAAAAGTACTTTATAAATAGATATACTCATATATTTTCTGTGAAATCTTTATGTGTGTGAATATCTTTATTAATATATTTGTGATGTTAAACGCATCTCTACTCTTATGAGTCCCTTTTTGATGTATTTACTGCTTTGTTTCGTTTAAAATTAAAAAGTCTTTGTAAAAATATTTATTTTTGTATAATTTTGTCCTTACTAGAACGTGTTTTTTTTTACTCTTCAGGAATAATATAAAAACAAATGGATTTTTTGTTCTGTTTTATCATTTTACTTTTAAAAAAATTATCATAACAGCGGAATCACTTTAAAAAAAAAGGTTGTTTGTACAATTTTTATTTGGTTTCGTTTTACGCCCAATGTGGCTTTTACATAAATTATAAGTGAAGAAAATAATGAGCTATTTTAAATATTATACAAAAAATATTTAAAGCATACAGTTACATACTAATCTTAAACAATATTTCAAAACCATGTAGGTAGCAGTAACATAAAAAATAAACTCAAACTATATTAAAACACAAAATACTTAAGCTACTGTACTTACTCTACAAAAAAAAATTAGGATTCAGCAAAGTGCTGGTAAAGATTTCGTTATGTCATCATTAGTCAACCTTTTTGGTGTCACGACCCCCTTTAAAAGCCAAAAAATAGTGTAAAAAACCTGACGACCCCCTCACCATAAATGTTAACGTTTATCAAACTTTTACATTACTAACGTGAAAAATAACGTGTTTACACTCGCCACGAATACCATTTGTCACTTCTTACTTGTGTGAAAAAAATTCTCGTCTATGGTGGCTTTAAAAACTAAATACAGAAATCGTTTATTATCTAATGAAAAAAAAAATACTTTTCTGTGTTTCGAATATCGATTCACGTATAGAAAACATTTCTAGTGGAAAAGAAACAAAACCGTCGCATTGGTGAATTAATTAATTAACACATTATTTTATTACAAAGTGGGTATAAGTACGAGGCCTATTCAAAAGAAAAGGTAAGTTTTGAATTTTCGCGGGTTGTGTACATTCAATTATCGTTTTTTTTTTGTTATGTTGGTACACATATGTTAGCATTATCAGCCATTTTGGATTAGTGGTTTGTTTTTGACAACTGGAAAGGTAGGTCACGTGTTTGTGTGTTTTTCGATTTATTACTTTTGAAAAAAATGGATCAAAGAATGTGTATTAATTTTGCGTTAAAAATGAAATAAAGTGCTCCAACGCACTTAAAATGTTGACTGTGGCATTCGGCGAGTCTACTTTGTCTCAAAAAAGTGTTTATAAGTGGTACAAGCGCTTTACAGAAGGCCGAGAAGATGTTAATGACGATGAGCGTCCTGGAGTTGTGGAAAAACAAATCATGGATTTTATTCTTTGATTCATTTTTTTCAAAAGCAACAAATCGAAGAACACACAAAAACGTGACTAACCTTCTCAGTTGTCAAAAACAAACCACTAATCCAAAATGGCTGATAATGCTAACATATGATAAACATTTGTGTACCAACATAACAAAAAAACAAATCGATAATCGAAATTGAATAATTTGAAATTGATTATTCAATAAAAGGATTTTTCGTCTACGTGGTTGAATTTTTGGGATTGGGTTGACATTTGATCTCAATAAAACAAATGGCTTAGGTAATGATGAATGCAATCAGCCAGTTTAGTTAGCATTTACCTCTGGAAATTCGAGTAATTCTAGAGAATGCCCGTAGAATACAAACTCATTCATTAGTACTCTTTTCATGAAATATTCATGACTATTTCGGGTCCGCACACCTTTGAAGTCGGGAACGGCGCTCTGGACATGTTACGTATTTAATTAAAAAATAAAGTAAACAAACCTAATGGAGGTAAACCGGTGTGTTAATCCCGTTTAGGCAGGAATGAAGACTATTGTAACTGAATTAAAACTCTGTGCAGGCTGGTATGCGTTTCTTTTACTCGCTATGCAAGCCAAACTCTGCTAGAATAAAGCACGATTTTTAATTTTAACATTTGTCTAATTTTATTTTTTTATAGTTAATACCGCACAAGAGTCTCAACTGCCAGTGAGACTATGGCATCCCCAATTGAGGAATGTTATCAGGCTGAAGGAAGTGGGGAGGGGAATAAAATGGGAGAAGAAGAAAGTTGGAAAGTACCTACATATTCAGATTTAGTAACCAAACACGGTTAAAACCATTTCAAGCAACTTTTTGATTGCGAATGGTGGTTTTTCGCCTGGGCGATAGTGAGAGTAACCACCATTCTGGAACGTGTCGCAAATATATTATAATATAGTATATTTGCGACACGTTCCATAATATAATATATTAATTGAATGTGAAATAACACGTATTTATCAAATATAATAAATAAGTTTAAAACATGTTTTCTTTTTGGTAGAATGGAAGTAATTGCGACGAAATGGTGAAAATCAAAATTAAAAAGACCTACTATCCGTAGTCTCCATATAAAAGTTGTTTAGAATCATACTCCTTTTTTTAAATGTAATTTTGTATTTATCAAATACATAAGCTTTGTTTATAACCACTTTATTATTTAATATTACGTCTACCGGTTTCGACAGTACCCTTCCATCATCAAGACAATATTAAATTAACATAAAATACAAAATGCTGAGATAAATATACATACATATTTAGGAGTTTGAATGGGAAGGAGAAGGGGTAATTGAGGGGTTTATGGGAATAACAGAGCGGCGTACTGGAAATATATCTAGGATAGGACTATAAGATAAATTAATTTGATTATTCAAAATACTACATTTATAATATAAATACCGTAATAAATACCATTTACCATATAAATACCATAAATATGGCAAGCCACAAAGTTAATACTTTTTACGAATATGTAGTTTTGTAATTTAAAATTTCAAACCGATTCAATTTGAACCCAACTAATAATATTTACTATCGGGCTTATAGCAAAAATCATCGATTCTATCAAATAAATTAAAAACTGAAATTTTTATCAACAAGTCATTTGATTATATGGTTAATATATTTTTTCACAACAAAGAAATACAAGCATTTAGGGTCATGAAGAACCTGTTGATATTCAAAAAGCTCCTACTACCTATGTAATAAGCGGAAAAAAACCATAACTACTCACTGAAAGAATTAAATTTATCAAAACATTCAGATCGAAAAAAAATTTTTGCCTAGACTTTTATTTACAAAATTGACAATGGTATTATAGAAAGCCCTGATTTACTGAATCTTATTTTCTCTCACATCCCAACGAGGACTACTCAATCCAAAATTCTATTTAGCTGTAACTGTAATATCAGAGCTGAGTCTTTCAGATACTCGCTTGTACCTAGATTGCATGTAGTTAGTTGGTAATACATACGCAGAGGTGGCTGATGTATTTTACTGCACGGAATGTAGATAGATACAAGAAAACTATCATATCAAATATTATCTTTAATAAATATTACTTAAATGCAATCATACACTATTCTCTCCTATTTCAAAACTATTTTTTTATTTTGTTTGAGCAAAAAAAAATATTTTCACTTAAATAATAATAATAATAAATCTTTGTTTAAATACAGCTAATATAATAATAATGTTTGGATAATTTGTAAAGCGCCGTTTTTTGTGAAAAATCACCTCAAGGGAGTTAACAGTAATAACAGCAAAATAATAAAAATAAAAGCAGAATAATCATATAAAATACGGAGGGTGTATAAAGGTGTAGGTACATTTATATATTTTAACAAGAGATCTATGCATTGTCAACAGTATATATATATATTACAGAAACATGAATTAAATAGAAATATAGACCATTATCCGTATTTGCTTAATACATATAACTTGGTTTTTATATATTTGTGTTAAGTTATTACTTTTGTTTTCTCGTAATCTGCCTGACTAGGCAAGCCTGTGTTGAGGCAGTAATTTTTGCCGATTGTTTTGGTTACTTCAAATTAAATTAATCTATGGTTAATGTTATTTGAAAGTGTTTATTTAATATAAATATAGAAATAATAACATTAAAAAAAACTGTTTAATGTAAACCCTTGTTGCTTGTGCAATGATAAAGGACTAAGGGGACCTGAGTGGACACCCGACGCACTAGTTAAGTCGGCTATTAACCGGTCATATATTCAAGGTTTATTTATAGTTTTTGTGTTTAATTTGTAGAACTCAATTGAGTGTGTTTTTTCCTCAGAGCAATAATATACAAGAGAAAGCGCTGTAGAGAGAGCTGTAGTCAGTTTTTACAAGGTTTACTGGACTCGGCTAGACCTGGGCGAGGCTAGGACTAGGGCTAAGGTATTAATACATCCATTCATAGCACATGTCACTTTTTCACAGTATTGTTAATACATATATTGTTAATACACCTAATAAACCGTTGAGTTAGGTTCATTTATTTGGCGTTAAAAACGTGTGGGCGGAGTCAATGGAGACGCGGGACACGAAGAACATTATAACAATACTTTGAAGCGGTGTGATAATTCGGGAAAAAATGTTGTCTCTTTCTTTCTTATGGTGTACGACGTAAAAACTCGGAGAAAGTGATTTATCCCAAATCTGTATAGGTTGAGTTAAAACAATTAGCTCTTTCTCTATATATTGTTACTTCAAGGTTTTTTCTCATTTCGAGTGCAGGTTTCAAACTAGTGCAAATTATAATAAATTTAACTTTTTAATTCCACTTAATCAAAATTGAGGCTTGGGTAAATAGTTCATATTCCCCTGAGTAGGGCCGCCATGCAAACTAGAAGCCATTAATAGCGGTTTACCGAGACACAACTGGCCTACAGAAGTTTTCTGTCCCTAGCCGTATCAGATTTAACTTAATTTTTGATGAATTGCCACGCATCGTAAACGGAGGCTTTAATCAAAACGATACACTGGGGCAGAGTTCAAACAAAGTCTTATCGTCATTGCTTCCGAAGTCCGGACGAGATTTATTGATGACGTCCAAACACAAGGCATATTATATTGTAAGGATATTTTAAAGTTTGAATAATGTATTTCGTTTGGCAATAATTGTTGATACTTTGTCATGACGGTCGTCAAATTTCACCTGGTTTTTCTATCTCAGGAAGTGGGATGTCATCTTGATCATATTTGGGGGTTGTAAATAATAAAAATACTAGAATTTCGTAGAAAGCAATCACTTTGTGGTTCGACATATTTAATGAAAATACTTAAAATAATCACACGATATATTTCGTAATTTAAAAGAATGAGTTTTTTATACGAGAGGGAGAGAACGCTAATTCACAAATTATGTATGTTTGTTTTAGTGAAAACGTACTTTATATTTCCGGTATTCTTGAATGATAAAAAAAACAGCTGGGAAGTTAACAGCTTGTGTGGCTCATTTTATGTGACGTATGGCATGCTGCATATGACGGAGAATGATCCTGGTCGTCTTGTTGTACCTGGCGGTAGTGCCGGGCAGTTCAATCACCTTAGGATAGTTTCTCTTCCTAGAGAATAAACTTCTATTTCAGCAGACTTCCTCCATGAAATTTCTGGGCTCCGATCCCTTGGATTGAACCCGTTAATTCTCCTCCCTCACCTCTGCGAGTCTATCAGCAGTCGATTTCCTCTTGGTCACTCGTTGTCAGTTGTTTTTTTTACCGGTGGGTTGAGCACCGACAAGATTCCGTCTTCTGCGCCGCTTCGCACTAATGACGTCCATGCGTAATGATGGTGTGCATATAATAGTATAATGCGGTAGGTACTTGTACTTTTTTTTTTGAAAATGTTATATTTTGTCTCTCAATATTTTTTTGAGTTCTCCAAACCAAACACAGCAACCATCAATATATTTCCACAAATGGTAGAGCAACCAACCTGTTTCTGAAACGAAACATTGTACCGCTGTAATTATTGTAATACATTATGCGAAGTAGGTATTCTTTAAAAGAATTTCCTCAAAATATTAGTTCTCTTTGACCGTCTGAGGTAATTTATTTTATTTCACAATGCATTAATTTTAATTTTAATGTAAGTAATAAAAAATGACATCAAATTTAATTTCATATATTATTTTATTTAAACGTAATTTTTGTTATTTAATTAGTATAGTATATTCATGTAGTCCTGTGCAGTCCCAGGCAGTGAAGCATGGAACTGGCAAAGGAAGGATGAAAGTAGAGTAAATGCTGTGGAAATGAGATCCCTGAGACGTAGATACGGTAAATCCATGCATGACCGTGTTAAGAATGTGGATATCCAAAAAGGATGCAAGGCTGACGTCAGCGTACTGAATAGAACCAAGAAAATGGACGCTTAGATGGTTTGGGCGAATTGTAGAGCGAATGAACGAAGAAAGGAGTGTGAAAATAATATATGAAACGAAAGTGAATAGAAGAAGTCGGGGACGCCCGAGGAAGACATGGCACGATCAAGTGAATCAAATACTTGAATCGGGCCACGTGAAGAGTTAAAATAACAGAAGAGTATGTATGAGAAGATGTATGTGTGTATGTGAACGAAGCAAGGAGTGTGTGCCAATACTGAGTTGTATGGCGGTCCGTCCTCTCTGCCTACCCCTGGGAAACGGCGTGATGGTTTATTAGTTAGTTAGTTTAATATATTCATACAGTCCAGTGTTATTCAAAACATATATTTATTTTAAATAGCTACTAATCATTTGTAAATACATAAATTCAAGACGGGGTGGTATGATAACTGAAAAATATTTATAAGTTCTAGTTCTAGTTTTTTTTAAGTTTTTTTTATTAAATTTTTGAATGGCAAAATTAAGTTTATTCTTCAAAAATGTAAATCTGACGTATTCCATCAAATAATATAAATTGATACCAATATATATTTGGTGAAATCCCTTCAGTTGGTGCTAATATTCTCATACACTGTAATTTCCATCCATTCACGCCAACTGAGGTTTGATTAGTTCTGCTTGAACACTGAATAGATACAAAAGATAGAGTGTATTCTGGGCATGTCTGTGTGCCCGAGGTAAGATGAATTTTTTCTTATGTCGGGTTAAATTGATCTAATAATAATAGTGTGATTTATATATTATTTACTAATGAAAATTCAATAATTACTATGTATGAGACCGGAGATTTTATTTTAACTTTTATGACCAACCGTTTTAACTTAGCCTGAGCATCATAAGGGTACAACATTAAACAAAACAAAAAATACGTTGTGTGTGATTATATATACTCGTACATACAGAGAGAGAACACAATATAAAATAAAATAATAAAACAGTAAGAAAACAAAAGAATAACATTTAAATTATAGCAAAGGAACAAAGAGAAAGAGACAGATAATATGAAATAAAAGAGGCAAAACGTTAACTGAGAAGCAGTGGAGGCTCGTGATTTTTTAGTGTTCTAAAGTGCTAAGATTGAAAAAAACGTCATTATTGATGTTATTGTAGTCGAAAACGATTATTATATTTATTTTAAATTTCATTTTTTTGTATAAAGATTTTTCAGCAAACCGTGCAGTGCACCACCAAAACTTAAAAATCCTGAAAAACTTCATAAAAAAAATTTTTTTTTTCAAAAAAATAAAAATAATTTTCGGCTACAACAACATCAATAACATCGTATTTTTCAAGCTAAGCACACTCAAAGTCACGAGCCGCCACTGCTGAGAAGGTGATAAAAGAATAATGAGAAAAAAATATTTATTTATTTACAGAAAATATACCTAATATTGGACTACTGGATAAATTTAAGAAATTATTAAACTATAAATATTAAAATCTGTGGTCTTGTACAAGATTATTATTTCATTTTCATTAAATATGTCAAACCCCAAAGTGATTGCTTTCTACGAAAATAGAAAATAAATATAAAGAAATGAAAAGATAACTTTGTAAAGGGTCCGCCAAATAACTTTTTTTTTTGAAAATGCTATAAAAAAAAAAACTACTGAATATTTTCTCAAATTTCTTTTTTTATTTATAAGTACAATCCTTCCGGTTAATAATGGAAAATAATTTCATTCAAATGGCTGCCTCGGCTGGCCATGCAGTAGCCTACACGATCGGTCCAATTTTTAAGCACATTATCGATTGTGTGCAGCTGTATTTCACCAATGGCTTCACGAATATTGTCCTTTAAAGCGTCAATTGTCTCTGGCTTGTCGGCGTAACATTTATCTTTGAGGGCACCCTACAAATAATAGTCCAACGGTGTCAAATCGCAGCTCCGAGGTGGTTAAACGACATCAGCTCTGCGGCTGATAATGCGATCTTCAAAAACAGGGCGCAAAACATCGAGTGTAGCTTCGGCTGTGTGGCACGTAGCGCCGTCCTGTTGAAACCAAATGTTGCCAATATCTCTCCTCTTCAATTTTTGTGAACAAAAAATTCGTTCAACATGGCCCGATAACGATCGCCATTGACTGTAACGGCCACTCCTTGCTCATTTTCAAAGAAAAATGGCCCAATTATGCCTCTGGACCAAAATCCGCACCAAACAGTGACTCGTTTTGGGTGTACCGGCTTTTCAATGTATGCGTGCGGGTTTTCTGTGCCCCAAATACGACAATTTTGCTTGTTTACATACCCGCCAAGATCAAAATGAGCTTCATCCGAAAAGATGATTTTTTGGCAAAATCGGCATCTTCTGTAAGTCGATCGCAGGCCCACTCAGCGAAGCGAAAACGCATTGATGGTCAGTTGGCTTCAACTCCTGAACCAATTGGACTTTGTATGGCGTCATACCAAGGTCTTTATGCAAAATTCGTCTCAATGATGTTCCGAAATGTTCAATTGTTGAGAACGACGGTGAATTGATGTTGATGGCGCTTCACGCACACTTTCTGCCACAGCATCGATATTCTCGGGTGTACGCACTGTTTTTGGCTTTCACGCTTTGGTTTATCGATGAGGATGCCAGTTTCTTTCACTTTTTCACAAGATAACGAACATACGGAGCTGACGGTGCTTCTCTTCTTCCAAAAACCGTACGCAATTTTCGCACACATTCTGCAACATTACCATGATTTTCAAAGTAATGTCGCAATATTTCCCAGCGTTGTTCAAGCGTATACACAACCATATTCGCTCAGCGGAAGGATAAAACTAATTATCTGTCAAATCAGACATGAGCTAAGTGTTACCATTCACGAAATAAGCACTAGTTGAAAAAAAAAAAGTTATTTGGCGGACCCTATATAAGACCATTATCATCATGAGGGTACAAAATTAAACCAAACAAAAAATACAAAGTGTGCGGTCATATAAACATACAGAGGCCGAATAAATTATAAAATAAAATAACAAAACAATGAGAAAACAGTAGTGTAACATTTAAATTATGACAAAGGAACAGAGAGAAAGAGACAGATAATGTGAATTGAAAGAGACAAAACGTCAACTGAGAAGTTGATTAAAGACTAATGATAAATTTCATGTCTTATGCAAAGTTATTTTTTTAAATATGTCAAACCGCAAAGTGATTGCTTTCTTCGAAAATATATTTATTTAATTCTAGGGATTTCCTGTTCTGTGGGCTTGAAGGTTTGCGGACCCCTTAATAACGTGTTTCATAACATTCCCGAAACCTATCCAGATTCAGTGAACCCTCGCAATACGCATAATGAGTAAAGTTAGTCTATTATGAATGAATTAATTCAAGGGGCCTTCATTTATTTCACCGCCAAGTGTTTCGCGCGGCCCGAACTTTTTGAATCGAAGTAATTTTTCAATTTATAAACTGAAAATTCTACCTAGTTATTACTATTGTTTGGAATTCGCCACATTTCCCCTTCGTTTAACTAGAACCGCAGTTTAATTTATTATGGGTTATGTTAATTCATCGCTTTAGTCGGCGGCTTACCATGTTTGCTTTTGGTTTTTGTATACATTAAAATACATGTACAAACAAATATTACAAGTATTAATAATGTGGATATCCGGAAAGAATGCAAGGCTGATGTTAGCATGATGAATAGGATCAAGAAAGCGACGGGGACGGTTTGGGCATGTAGAGCGAATGAACGAAGAAAGGAGTATGAAAAGAATATATGATGAGAAAGTGAATGGAAGAAGAAGTCGAGGACGCCCGAGAAAGACATGGCACGATCAAGTAAATCAAATACTTGAATCGGGTAATGTGAAGAGTCAGAATAACAGAAGAGTATGTTTGAGAAGATGCTTGAAGGAACAATATATGGAGGGATAGCTGATTTGTTTTACCCAACCCATCCGAAATTGTAATAAATCACTTTTTCCGAGTTTTTACATCGTACACCATGAGAGAGAAAGAGACAACAAATTTCTTGAAGCGCTTCTAAATACTGTCGTAATGATCTTAAGCTGGTTATTTTCGCTGGTTAACGGCGGGACTCCGCCCACATTTTTTATTTTGCCACTAAACTTGACACAACTAAACGGTTTTTTAGGTTAGATGCTATATTTTTGTTGATAAAAATACTGTGAAAAAGTGGCTATACGAATACACAAAAACATTATGTCGATATGTGATATGAATGGATGTGTAAATACCGTAGCCTTAGTCTTAGCCACGCCCATTTGTGCCGAGTCATGTTAAAATCATCAAAAACAAGTCCAAAACTGACTTCACTGAGTTGGCTTGGGCTACCTCTTGTATACTCTAAGAGAAGATGTATGAATCAGTGGCGACTCGTGACTTTTTGTGTGCTCGAGTGCTAAGAATGAATTGATGCTGTTGTAACCGAAAATGATTTAAACTTTTATTTTTATTTCGTTTACACCAACTTTTCGACTACACCAACATCAATAACGTCGTATGTTTCAATCTCAACATTCTACCACACTTAAAAGTCACGAGCCGCCACTGGTGTGAATGTGAATGAAGCAAGGAGTGTGTGCCAAGACAGAGTTGAATGGCGGTTCGTCCTATCTGCCTACCCCTGCGGAGAAACGGCGTGATGGTTAGTTAGTATACATATATATATCGTTGCTAGAAAAGGAATAGGGCTTACGTGACACTTAAGTCAAACATTAGATAAATATGCAGTTTTTCTGCATCGAATGCTTTGAAAGGTCTGATTCTGAAGACTTTTGTGGCCCTTCAGCCATCTAAAACCTATTTATCATTTGGGAAAAGGCTTAACTCAATCGACACAAGTTTGACACATTTTTTAATCTTTTTGACGCTTCAGCCCTTTTGGCTTTCCGGCTACGATATTAGACTAAGGTTTTCACAGAAGTACGATATAAAATATTTTTTCGGTAAACCCGTTCAATGCGGTCCTTTTTTGATCCTGATGTTTCAGACAAATCTCACTATAATTCTTCAGATGCTTTATATCGTAAGTTTTGTTTTCAACTGACCGCTTACGTGTATCCGTTAAATCTTAGCCTAGTTTTTGTGAAAAATAAATAATCATAAAAGCATTTCATTTTTGATTTCAACCGTACCACACAATATAATTTGCTTAAAATTTAAATCCATGAGGTTACTGTTTGTAAAAAAATATGTCAAAGCAGTATAAGTTGAACATTTAAATCCAAGGAAAGAAGCTAGTGGGAGAAACTCAAATATAGGTATCTAAAGACCACCATTCAGAATCTAAACGTTACTTGAAATGGCTTTAGTCATATTTGGTAACCAGTTCCGAAAAGCCAGGTAGTTTCCGACCTCCCTCTTCCCAATCTGCTTCCCTTTCCTACTACTTTCAGCCTCACAACACACCCAAATTGGAGATGCCATAGTTGGACTCTAATACAGTATTCACTTTCTTTAAAGCAGTCAGTGAGAGAGTTGGCGTTTTCCTTAAATGTTTCAAGAGATTTTTCATATCCGTACACTGTAGGAAATAAGCACGTGTGTTTGTTTATTTATTCTCCAGGTTATGTTTAAAACATCAACGGTAGATGCAGCATCGTTTCTTTAAGCATCTTTTAAGTATTTTTGTATTATTATTAAACGTTTTTCAAATTCACAAGATTATTTAAAAATTAAATTTACCTGGTAATAAATATAATTTTCGATGGTAATATTTATAATTTAAAAAAACTTCAAACATGAAAATAAAAATAGACACGTAAAATAAACGTGAAAGCTTCTTTTTTTTAAGATAAATAGATTCTTTGATCATTTTTTTAGAGGATTAACTTGATAATTTTTTCTTCTAAATAATAACTTGATGGGCTTCTTTCTAAGATGTCGTACAAACGGTAAAGAATGAGGTTGGATCAAGGGTCGTCAACTTGGTTCCTACTGCCGACTAGTGGGCGATTCAGCCTTTCATGGTACGCAGTGGGTGTTTTTGTCCGTTTTTAGAAATATTGTAGAAATTGTGATGAAAATAAAAGGAAAGTGTTAGATTCGATGAATAACCTCTTTTCTGCAATTTTTTCTGAGGTTCATATAACTTTCCAAGAAGAACTACCAGAACTTGAATACGATAAAGACAGCAAACAGCAACATAACACTTATCTCGGTAAGGTAAAATATACGATAAGGATAAAGATAAGATTATAAGCTAAAGTTATTTTTTAAACTGACCATAGGTGTCATAAATAGACAAGACGATAAAGAAGAGATTTTCTAAAGTGTTGTCATTACTAAAAATGTTTAAAATATTTGTTTTTTTTAATAGCAAAAGTGATGTAACATATAATTAACACTGCCAAGATAAGGGTTGATTTTTTCAAAATGCCTGCGTATATGTTGAATAGTTAATGCGTCGAAAAATTACGCCTCTAGAGAAATATGTATTTTTAAATGTTTGACTAAAAACTCAGTCCACTAGGGCAACTAAAGCAGCCAAAAAACTTGAACACAAAGCTTTTCCCAGAGCTTACTATCTCATAAATAATGCTCGTAAAAATATGGCAAACCATGTGCATGTAAATATGTTGAATAACAACGGAGCAGACCGAGGCTTCAGTTATACCAGTTATTTTCAGGAACTGAGTCATCTGTAATGAGGTACCGCTCTACTTTAAAAACGATCCCCAAAGTTCGCTCTGTTTCATGTCGTGAATATGTATTCTTAAAAAGAGCTAATTTTAATTTTACCCTTTCATGTATAAAATTACAGTTATAATAACTTTAAATGTATAGACACGCACCCTCATAAATCGATGCTTATATTTACAAATAAAGGCTTTACACAGGATTTGTAAAGGTTCATCCCAAACATTGCTAAATACTTTTTATTTAAAGCTCTTTTTGTTTACCATTCTGTTTCGGGACTTTATTTTTCATTCTTCATCATTTGCATGTTTTTTAAACAAATGTACCTACAGATTATTTTTCTAATTGAATGGCAGTAAGGCATGGAACTGGCAGAGGAAGGATGGGAGTATACTGAATGCTGTGGAAATGAGATCCCTGCGACGTATGTGCGGTAAACCATTGAATGACCGTATTAAAAATGTAAATATCCCGAAAGAATATGAGGCTGATGTAAGCGTAATAAATTGGAACAAGAAAGGGACGCTTAGCCGGTTTGGGCATGTAGAGCGAATGAACGAAGAAAGGAGTGTGAAAAGAAAATATGACGCTAAAGTGAATGGAAGAAGAAGTCGAGGACGCCCGAGGAAGACATAGCACGATCAAGAAAATCAAATACTTGAATCGGGTCATGTCAAGAGTCAGAATAACAGAAGAGTATATATGAGACGATATATGAATGTGAACGAGGGAAGGAGAGTGTACCGAGACAGAGTGTTATCGCGGTCTGTCTTCTCTGCCTACCTCTGCGGGAGAAACGGCGTGATGGTTGGTTTGGTTGGAATTTGTTCATTTTCGAAGAGATAAGTAAAAAAAACTCTCTTACCCAAGGAATGGAATCACATACTTATTTTCCCTTCATCTTATTTTATAATTTGAAAGCGTCTATGAAAAAGTGAAGTATTTGCTTTTGTACTGCTTTGAAAGAAAATATATTCTATGTCTGTGAGAAACATAGATTTTTGAGACTTTACTGGCTTCGTTAATATTTTTCCTTGTCGTGAAATATACCTTCAAGTTCTTGATGTTGTTTGTGAAATATTAATATTACAGTTTTTTTGTGTATTTGTGTGTACTTCCAGAGATAACATATTAAAGCAAAGTAATTGATTTTCACAAAGAATAAAGCTTATATTTTTCCACCGTTTAACAATTGATGCGATGCATAGTTCAGTGTGGAGTGATGTATCGTGCCAGTTTCTCTGTGTTTGCAGTGAATTATGCCTCCCAAACGGAACTGGTCCTTACAACGAACCGCATCCGATCAGATGAAAGGCAAAACCTACAGACTGCCAAACATGGGGATTGATTTATTTGAGTTGAGCATTGTAACCAAAAGCAATCACGTTTATGGGAGAGCAGTAAATCGGTTGAATATTCGAAACCTTAAAATTTCCGGAGTAAAATGGTAGTGGAAAAATATGTTTATACAATCTTTCATGCTTTTGTCTTACCTATCTTAACAACCATCTTACCCTTAGTATTCAGAACACATTAAAGTAGATTTTCCCTTTTCCGGATATTTGGATGGATACAAATATGTTTTTTTTTATATATTTTCACGTCAAGCAAATTTGAAAGCATGCATAAATACATAATATTTTTTACGAAATTCTCGCGCATCTGCGTTGAAGCGTCTAAAGAAAGAAATGCAAATCGAGGGTTAAGCATTTCCCTCTGAAAGCCTCAATTATCCCTACCAACATTTTACGAGTGAATCCCGTATAGAATGTGTTTTATTTATTTTTTACTATTCTGTAGGAAGCATTCGCATTTCGGGAAAGCTTTGAACTTAAAATTCCATAATCCTCGAAAGCTTGCGGCTTTAATCGCGTTTGAATTGACAAGGACATGCGGGCGGAGAAATGAAAGAACTGAATAAAATCCTCGGAGGCTTATGGATGATTGATCGGGATTTTGCTTCAAGCGGGTGGCACATAGATCAACATTTATAAGAATATCATATACAAGCATTAGAACTGTGCAAACTCATATTGGCCATGACGAATCTGTGATTAATGTCGTATATTCACTCAATGAAGACAGATTTTACCATACTTTAAAGAAGACGATGATGAATACTCGAAGCAAGTAGATGAGTTTGAGTATTTAAAAAGTTTGTTAACGTGAGTTGGAAAAGCTAATAAGGATATTTAAAGAAGGGTGAATGCAGAAAACTCCATTAATGGGGGGACTAAACGCTGTTGGCGCAATTAAAAAAATCTTCAAAGAAGCGAAGCTAGCAGTCCACAACGGAGTTGATATAAGCATACCAACCCTGATGTAGGGCAGTGATGCATGAAAATGGCAGAGCAAGGATAAAAGTAGACTTAGATAGTTTGGGCATATAGAACAATGGTAGGAGAAGTCTAGGACGCTCGAAGAAGACATGGTACGATCAAGTGAATCAAATACTTGAGTCGGACGATGTATTACAGGAAAGTATGTATGAAGCCATTTATGAATGTGACTGAAGCGAGGAGTGTGTGCCAAGACAGAGTTGAATGGCGGTCCATCCTATCTGCCTACCCTTTCCGAGAAACGGCGTGATGGTTACAGACTGTGTTAAGTTATTCTTGAATAAAACGAAATATTGTGTAAAGTTATTCTTGAATAAACGACAGGCGATGAAGGGAGTGCCATTTGTGTCATTCATATTTTGAAATAATCAATTATCAAAAATTTTGATACATTCACAAAAAATGTTACATTGCTAGTAGTTAATAGGTTTTAACAAAAACGACCATATTTTTTTATTTTTTTTTTATATGAATACCGCACAAGAGTCTCAACTGCTCCCAACCGTCTAGAGCCAGTGAGACTATGGCATCCCCAAATAGGGTATGTTGTGAGGCTTAAGGTACTGGGGAGGGGAAGGAGATTGGGAAGAGGAAGGTTGGGAAGTACCTGGCTATTCAGATCTGGTCACCAAACACGGCTATAGCCATTTCAAGCAACGTTTCGATTCTGAATGGTGGTCTTTCACCAGGGCGATACTTAAAGTATCTACCACTCTGGAACGTGCCGCAAATATACTTTATGAAATAAAAAAGGAACACATAACATTGTACATATTTATTTCATCTAGATCGATTCCCCCTTATATCCTTTCTTATTATATCCGTATATGCTTCTTATTTTTTGTTGTTGTATTTCTATTTTTTTTAATTAATAACTGCTTGTTTGATTTTTAAAACTAGATTCACTTACTTATACATACCCAAGTAGAAACCTATAAATGTAATATTCTACCTAATTTTTTATATAAAATGTTGGTCTCCTAAATAAAATAAGTAAACTTTTCTTAAATCGTGACTTTAATAATCCGAACGAACATTAAACCGAGCATTTAAACGTTTAAATGTTATACGTCGCTCTAAAGGCCATAATACCCCTAACAACAAAGGTGTCAATCATCAAGTGGCCAAAAATTCTGTAATTATAGTTGATATAAAAAAAAATCTAATATCATTAAACACACGACTATTTAAAATCGAGGGTACGGTTGATAGGATGATAAAGAAAAACTTACGTGACTGGAACAAGGCATGGTAAAGGTTGCCCTGATGATAGCCATCCTCCGATAGACAATGGCACCAAATGAAAAAGAAGAAGACTATCCACTCACCTAGAAAGAAAAATTACAATATTAGTATTAAAGTTATCGTTCGTATTTGGTCAAAAAGATTTAATTATTAGCAGCTTTTACCAATTATGTTTTATCTTTATTGTAAATACCGCACAGGAGTCCCAACTGCTCCCAACCGTCTAAGAACCAGTGAGACTATGGCATCCCCAATTGGGGTATGTTGTGAGGCTGAATGTAGTGGGGAGGGGAAGGAGATTAGGAAGAGGAAGGCTGGGAAGTACCTGGCTATTCAGATCTGGTCACCAAACACGGCTTAAGCCATTTCAAGCAACGTTTCGATCCTGAATGGTGGTCTTTCACCAGGGCGATACTTAGAGAATCTACCAAAGTATGACAGCTGTTTTAAAGTTCAAGGTTATTATCAAGCTGTGGTTAAGCCACTTAAGACCAATTTATAAACTTTTAGCTATTTGAGATAAATAATACATATTTTATATTTTTTCGTAGAAAGCAAAAAAAAAATTCTTATAAAAATTTAAATTATTAAAATATGTGGTCATTTTACAAAGTTATTGTTTCATTTACTATATGCATTTTCTACTTCAGTCTTGAAAATGTTTTTCCCTTGATTCAGTGGAACCTCGGATTGAAGAGTGTTTTGCAAGATGAGCAAACTTTTTACAATTAATTCTGAACGATGTCTTGCTTAACGAGCATTTTTTTCTCTTAAATGTGAGAAACATTGAATAATTCATAGAAAACACCACCCGAGTAAGGCTGTAGCAGTATCGCACTGCGTGGTGCATCCTTAAAAGTGGAAAAAATGCATCCGCTAGCGAATAATTAATAATTAAATAATAATTCGATTACAGGTTAACTTTATAACAAATTTTATTGAAAAAATACATTTTTTGTACAATTTTTGAACGCATCTCATTCAGAACTGGTTCGAGAAATTTTTTATTTTTTATTGGTTATTTAAACATAATTGACCAAATTTTCTCACTGATTTTCAATTGCATGATTTTTGACAAATGCCATACAATCTTACGTTTTTAAGAGAAATTTCACCAGATTTTATACTTTTTGTCCACATTTTCTTGCTTTTCGAGCAAATTATAGTTTTCTCCTGGTTATTTTGACATAATTGACCGGATTCCACGACTATTAGAAGGAATCAGTTTCATTATTTCTAATGGTGAATTTTTCTTTGATACGCAGGTATTTTGGATTAGGAACACGTTTCTGGAACGAAATATGGTTGTTAATCGAGGTTTCACTGTAAATAAAAAAAACTTAATTACTCGAAATACACTTTTTGTATTTGCTACTGATTTTAGCTACTTTCTAAGCTGTTTAAAAAACCTAACCTCGAAAATTGATCAAATAGGCTTCCAACATAAAAAATAAATACAAAATTGTTATTAATTGTCTGTATATTAAGTTTGTAATCGAATTTGTACAGCCTGCCAAAGGATTTCTGTGAATAACCGCAAAAAAAAACTATTGCTTCGAAATGTGTTTATTTTTCACTTTTCTTTGAACATACAGTATTCTGAGTTAAAATGTTAAATGTAGCACGCAAACGTTTGGGAACTGTGAGCACGCCTTTATCAAATGTTTTACTAGTTATATTAAACGGTCTCGAAAGCGTCCAAAAATAATTACTAGTTAGAATATTACCAAGGGTGGGCAGAAAATCATTATGTCAACAGTTCAGTGATAATAGGCTATAGAATAAAAAAGTGCTCGGCCTTTTCAATAAAAGCATGTACAAAAACTGTTTTATATTTGAAACGTTGTTTTCTAAACCGTCAATCAAAACCTAACCCGCATTTTATTAAAAGTATTAATAAATATAAACTATGAGACATGTTACCTGCCCGAAACCAGTGGAACTATGGCACCCCCAATCTAGGGATTCTGTGAGGCAAAAGAATAAGATTCAAAAGTTTCTGGTTACTTAAATCTGGAAACATAACTAAAGCTGTATTTTAAGCAAAGCGTTGATTCTGAATGAATTTCACTGACCAGCTGTATTTTTTATACTTTAGAACCGGGTTTTTTTCTGTGTTTGCGAATGAAGAAAAATCTTTCATCCGTTTAGCAAATCTGTTTTGAAGCAATTAAATACAGGCTGTTGCCTTCCTTTTTTTTATGCTCACATTAAAATGTTTTCCAAATTAAAACACCCACGCAGTATATGCTCGCTTCTTGGCACTACCTACTGTCAAATATTCGTAGAGAATTACATTATTTTAGATCTAATCTCTCGTTGTGCAAATAATTCCAATGGTTTTAGTTTCACAGGATTTTGAATTTAAATTAACAAAGCCTTCTAAGAAAATCTGCTAAGTTCGGCAAGAGCCAAAGTTTATGTTGCTTGGAAGCAAAATTTGAACTGAACATAGACTCTTAAATATTCAGCCAAACAATATTTTTCTCCACTTTATCCATGTTGTTTCATTGAAACTGTTTCTTATCATATTCTATAGTATATTACTGTGTAAAAGCCGACAAACGCATAAATTGTTCTTTGATAAAACACAGTTTCCTAACCTAAAAGTTAAAAAACCTTTATTTTCTACAATTTAATCCAAAAAACGTTTTATTTTCCGGAACACTTTCGTTAACCCTTAGAAAACGACCAACATTTCTGAAAAATCTTAGGTTTATTTTAAGGTTTTTGATGCATATCATGTTTCCTCTTTTTTTTCTTTGGCCAACTTTTCTGAAAGCTTTACAGCTTTCGTCATCAAAGAATAATATCCGCCTAATTTAATATCGCAGGACACTGCAAGGTCGATAGGTAAGTATGTATCCTTAAACCACGTACAAGTATAAAAGAAAACTAAAGAAAGTCATAAATACTTACGTAGTGTTGCTCTCTGATTTAAGTATTTTCTAAAAACATATTTGAAAACTAGAATCTAAATACAAAACGCTCGTACAATACAATGAAGTTCTCTATAAAGTGGACTCAATTACATTCACCCACAAGCTAAAATGGCCACATTCTCACAGTGATTTTGGTTTGATTGGCAAACCTACGTAGAAAATTTATTCGACGTATTATGAAATTTTGTCCAGTAGTGGTCTTTATTAGATTTACCGATGTCACTAGCAGTATATTAACAAATTTAGTTTTAATTAAAACCCACTCGATTGAACGAAATAGGGTTTTGAATTGGTGGTACGGTTATAAAACCACGAGGACACAAGGAGTCAAACAAACATGAACAAGCGACACACAATCTAATGCTCGACTTCATTTTATATCGCTCGACTTTATATCCTTCAACTTTCTGTATTGTTCCACTGTTTATATAACATGAATCCATTGTTAACTTTCTACGTTCATTTTTATATTTCTTGAAGTTCAATTCCTTACTTCCAGGAGTTTGTATCGCAGTCGGCAAGGATCAACAACCGTAGAGTACGGAATATCCCCAAAGGAACGAAAGTAAGAATTAAGGAAATGGGACAAAGAGAGGGATGAGGGGTGTGTTTTACTGTAGATCATTGGCGGAATAATGTATCTCAGTCTAGGGATACATTTGTTAAAGCTGTTAAATTAATTACTCCTCAAAAATGTAATCTCTTCATTTTCTGTTTTTTCGCCCCTTAGGGCTTTTACATAAAAATAAAACATTGGGTGCCAATAGTCACCGGGTGTTCTTCATTATCTTTTTATATCCTTTAAAGAGTTTATATCCTTTAAAATATACTGTCCGCATATTTAAATGAAACGTTATCGCTTGTCAACAAAACAATCAATCCATGGAAATATTTGGCCTTGCGTTAAGTTCGGTACAAATCGAGTAATACATGTTTGAAGTTTGCCCACGTCAGTGCTGGAGAAAGAAAACGATTTTCAAATTTACATTACTGTTTGTGTTTACAGGAAAAGCTCATGAAATTTTATTTTTATTTGAAAGGAAATTTATTGAGCCCCAACAAAACAAAAAAAAATCTTCACACTTCTCAATTGAACTTGTTTTAGTGACATAAGGGAGAAAAAATGTGATTACCCCATAAGAGTCTCAACTGTCATACAACCGTCTAAAGCCAGTGAGACTATGGCATCCATAGTCTCACTGGCCATTGTCCAACATCACAACATTGTGAGGCTGAAGGTAGTGGAGATGAAAAGGAGATAAGGAAGAGGAAAGTTGGGAAGTACCTGGCTATTCAGATCTGGTCACCAAACACGGCTAAAGCCGTTTCAATTCTGAATGGTAGTCTTTCACCAGGGAGATACTTAAAGTATCTCCCACTCTGGAACGTGCCGCAAATATACTTTAATTAAATGTGTTATGACACATATTAATTTAATAAAATGTATTTGCGCACGCCGGGTTCGAACCCGCGACCTCTGGATTCGTAGTTGAGCGGACTACCACTCGACCATGCGGCCGTCAAATTCTGAATACGATTAACTAATACAGAAAAACCACTTTTACCATTCATACACAATTTAAAAAATACATTTACGCATTATCTGAGAAGATAGCACAATTGATGAAAACATCGATTTGTTAAACAAAAGTAAGTTATTACGAAATCAGTCAGCAAGGTATGATGAAATTCCGAACCTTGCGGAAATCCGGCATTCTAGGGGTTAACACTTAGAGTGTTTAGAGTTGTATCTATCCAAGGCAGTGTAGTCAGTTTTTGATGATTTTTACCGGACTCGGTGGAGACCTGGACGTGGCTAAGACCAAGGCTAGGGTATTTTTACATCCATTCATATCAGATATCGACATAATGTTCTTGTTTTATTCGTATAACCACTTTTTCACAGTATTGCTTTCAACAAAAATACAGCATTTCATCTGAAAAAACCGTTTAGTTGGGTCAAGTTCAGTGGCATAATAATAAATGTGGGCGGAGTCCCGCGGTGACCCAGGAGCCCAAAATCATCGCCACAGAAGCGGTGTATTATATTTGTTGTCTCTTTCTCTTCCTCGTGGTGTACGACGTAAAAACCCGGAGAAAATGATTTATCGAAAGTTTGTATAGGTTGGGTAAAAATAATTAGCTCTCTCTCCATACATTGTTACTCCAAGGGTTAACACGAGTTAACCCTGTTTTGATCTGAGCTTCCAATATAACACTCATTATTAATTCGAGATATCGCGTTATTACTGTCGAAAGTTACGTCCAAAATGTTGCTGGTGGAGTTAGCGATGAGTAGTGTGTCTTCGCGTGATTAGCGCGAAGGAAGTTTGTAGATCTTCTTACTCGTATCTTAGTAAAGCAATTTAGGGGAAATTACTGTTTGAACGCATTCCCTCTACGTGAGTTGACGGAGCATCTAACTTTAAAATTGGGATTAGTGCTCTACATGTTTTGTGTTCACAAACTTAGCAAGTGTAGGCAGCCACCCCATGACATGTGAGGGCGTTCTCATAACACGCCTCTTGGATACAATCTACTAAAAGCAATCTGGCAATTATTTCCATGTCAGTAGGTCTTGTTAAATCGATTCGACAAATCGGTTTCAGTCACAAAATTTGCGGTCTTTGACCGTGGATACTTCATATATTCCCAAGAAGAGCTGTGTAAAAGAGCAGTAAAATCATTGACTTTGGATCCAAAAGTCACGAGTTCATAATCCGACTGTATTCAAAATAAGATACGAGCTTTTCACAACATTTAATGAAGAAATATTAAAAAAAAAAATTAAACTATCATTCCAGAAAGATTCAAAATATATACATTTTTATTTTTATCCGAATTATTTTTATGTGAATACCGCACTAGAGTCCCAACTACTACTGTTCTTGGAAACTTTTAATTGATTTGTTTATTTATAAATTAATGGACTAAATTCCAATTACAAAAATACATATAAAACACGAAATAGAAAAAAGAATAACAGATAAGAAATAGAATATACATTAAAATAAATGAAGCGATGACAAAAATAAGGCAAAATAAACATAAGAGAGAACATTCAAGCCATGGTCTAGTCAAAGTTTTGGTAGAGTCGTAAAGAATGACGAAAATCATTTAGACTGCTACCAAAAATTTCAAGACCATGGCTTGAGTTAACAAGTCTAGACATTCTGGACATTGGAGAATTATACCCATAATTAGTATTGTGATGATTGAGGAACAGCAATTCTGTGTTTCTGAGTCTACGGCAATTTAATAAATATTTGACACCAAATACAAACTGAGAACTTTCTGACGAATGCCGAACCAATATCGAAATAAATTGGAAGTGGACTATTTTACTTTGTGCCGAATTTCAAAGGATATATAATTAGGCAATATATTATTGAGAGTTTAATAGCAACGCCATACTTTATTATTTATAAAATGGCTATTTCATTCAGTCAATTAGAGATGCGTCGAGACGTACTTAAGCAATAATTTTAACAATCATTGAAAACAATATTTTATTTCGGATTAAAGAAAATGTATAATATAAAAAAAGTTTATGTAACCAAACATTATCCTGATTTTAAAGTACTATTTTGTGGGAGTTAATATCACAAAATATTCTTTAGGAATCACACAAATTGCTGCTAAGAGCTCAAGCCTTATATGATGTTTAAAATTGTTATGAAAATTTCTTTTACAGTATATCATTTGCTGAAGTTTGCTGGACCACTTTTATGACGTAATACATGTTGACTCAGTTCGATTCTTGGGGAAATGATTAAGAATTTCACTGAATCCCATCTTTTCTTAGGGTTTTCATTCAGTAGGTGATTAAAAGTAGTATTAAGAATACAAGTGATACAAATATAAAAGAAGATAAATTGATTAATGAATATGGATAAGTTTCAAATTCCATATAAAACACACGAGGGTACCTGGGTAACCTTTTAGTCATCAGAAGGTGTAAATTATACTTAAGCATTTTCCGTTAATCTACCACCCTCCACATATCCAACGGTTATGTTTAATTGTTCATTTTCCTTATTGTGGAGAAGTCAGGAAGTTTAAGCCGGTTTGACTAACTGAAAAAATATGTTGAAACCCGAAAAGGGTACCTTTTCAGTCACATAAAGGTTAAACTAAGTGCTAAAACATCGCAAAAACCTTTTCTAATGAGACGCATGCCCTGGTAAAAATGTAATGTTTTTTTCCATACACGAAAATTTGTTTAATTATCTCAAGTTCTTTAGTTTCATAGGTTGGAAAAATCTGCTCTCTGCTGCGATTTTATTTTATTTAACTATTTTTATATCTCCAAATAATCTTTCAATGTCCCTTTTCTTTTTATCCAATAGCCTCCTTGAAATTCTAGAAATGTTCGCTAATACCACATAGGACAGACGGCGTTTCATTTTGCTGGCTTCCAAAGTCTTTATTCCACGTCCAGAATATGTAAAAAATCAACCCTCGTTTCGTACAATTGGCATGAAATGTGAAGGATGATTTTAAAACGTATAAAGTTTTATTTACGAGGAATAAAAACTAAATCGCAGGATTTGATCAGGAACTTCGAATTGAATTAAAGCCCTTGAAATAGCAGTCCACAATGGAGTGCTTATACCAACCCTGCTGTATAACAGTGAGGCATAGAACTGGCATAGGAAGGATAAACGTAGACTGAATGATGTGGAAATGAGATCCCTGAGACGTACGTGTGGTAAAATCATGTATGACAGTATTAAAAATGTGGATATTCGGAAAGAATGTAAAGCTGATGTAAGCGTAATAAGTAGGATCGAGAAAGGGACGCTTAGATGGTTTGGGCATGTGGAGCGAATAAACAAAGAAACGAGAGTGAAAATAATATATGATGCGAAAGTGATTTAATAAAACAAATTTGTAACTTTATTCCACTTTTATTATTTTGACTGGACCGGTTTCAGCCTATGACGGCCATCTTCAGACTAGTACAAGTGTTTGTTAACCTACGGCTTATATACTATTTTTGGGGATGTTAGGGGTAGTAAACAATGATTTTTATATCTTATATCTTTATATCTTTTATCATCCGATCCAATGTAATAATGTATACTCCTAACTAAAAACATATCATAATGTAAATGCACTTAAAAAATCCCAAACAATCAATAGGTAATAACAATAAATGGGAGTTATTACCAAAGTGCATAGCACTCAAAAATTCCTTGATACCGAGAAATTATAATAATAGAAGTAATCTACTCTAACAGTGCATAATGAATAGAATCATAAAACTAATATACCATAATGCTGGGAGTAACCCAATAATTAGAAAATTATGTTGCACATCTGGACATCACAATTGAGATGGGAAAACCTAAAGTAAACTCATTAGCAATCAGTATTCACCAACCTTTCATTATATAAATACATTGTCAATTCATATTTATAGAAATGCAACTGTAACCCATCTTAAATATTAAATTAAATAAATAAATATTCCAGATAGATATATAAAATAGTAATACCAATAAATTAAAAGTAACTTTTACCCTGTAACTATTAAAATCATACAACAATACTGATGAATATAATTAAAGTAAAATCATTGTTTACTACCCCTAACATCCCCAAAAATAGTATATAAGCCGTAGGTTAACAAACACTTGTACTAGTCTGAAGATGGCCGTCATAGGCTGAAACCGGTCCAGTCAAAATAATAAAAGTGGAATAAAGTTACAAATTTGTTTTATTAAATCATTAAAATGGAATTCCACCACGAATTAACAGTTTCAAAATTAGAAATAATGCGAAAGTGAATGGAAGAAGAAGTAGACGTCCGAGGAAGACATGGCACGAACAAGTAAATCAAATACTTGAATCGGGCCACGTGAAGAGTTAAAATAACAGAAGAGTTGAATAGTTTGCATACATCAAAATAAAAATACAAAACAAAAACAAAAGTGACAGTTTTAATTCCACCCACCTTTTAGATCTGTGCAGAGAGCTTTAAGTATGTAAAATTAAATATACGCTTCCATTAGCGATGCAGAAAAACTAATTAAATTCATCCCGCTTTACCCGATAACCGCAACCATAATCTTCCTTTCTAATTTAGCTCTGAACCTTCCTGTAGCGGAGTGCTCCCGGAATTGCATTATCGCGTGGAATAAGCGGTCGGGACCTTTGTCAGGTGAATTTATCATGCGAGGTGATTAGGGGACCCATTAATATTAGGACCCAATCGTCCACCGTCGAGAAAGCACGTACTTTTGGCCCGAGTGCCCATTGGTACGAGTTAAACTAGATACGCCACCTGGCAGAGTGGACGAATTCTGTGCTCAAAGTTGCAAAATAAGTTATACCCCCAGAGCAATAATATACAGGAGGGAGCGCTTCTGTAGTCAGTATTGATGATTTTTGCCTGACTCGGGCGTGGCTAGGACTAAGGCTAGGGTAATTATACATCCATTCACAGCACATGTAGATATAATGTTTTTGTTTATTTAGACAACCACTTTTTTTACAATATTGTTATAAACAAAAATACAGGATATAACCTAAAAAACCGTTGAGTTATGTCCTGTTATGTCGCATATCAACACGTAGTAAGTGGAGTCGCCGGAGGCGCGGGAAACGGATAAGATGCGTACATACCGAATGGCGGTGCTATATTATGTGAGAACTTGTCTTGTCTCTTTCTTTCTCACGGTTTACGACGTAAAAACCCGGAGAAAGTGATTTATCGTAAATTTGTATAGGTTGGGTAAAAAATATGCAGCTATCTCTCCATATATATTCTTGCTTTGAGATTATACCATAAGTTATCATCACTTTAAAATAAAATATAAATTCGACCAAAAATTCCTAGTTAAAATTATCAACAACGGTTTTGACAATTACTACCTAGAAAACATCCATCTCCACTATCCAGTTTGAAACGTCAATGTCCTCCACATCACAGGTGAACTCCTAGCGTGGAGGACAATGTATATAAAATATTGTAAATAAACATGAAGTTAAGTAAATAAAAAATTAATTTAAAAAAAACACACGCTCGAACCAATTATTCCACATCCCACACTCAAAAACTAACTTACACACAACATTCATTTTTCAGAAGAACATGCACAAAATACAACACCACATTTTCAGACGCTGACATTTTCCATTTATCAGTCAGTTTAATAAAGCCATACGGGATATAATTAAATCGCAAGGTCAATTATGAACTCCCTACCACTGCTGTGCGTTTTAGATCTTTAAGCTGTGCTAATTATTTTTCTCTATTTTTTTGTGTTTTTTTTTTCTTCGTATTTTTCACATTTTTATGGCGTATTTTTTTTTATAGTTTTCTGTTAATATGTTGTTTGATTAGTTATTATTGTTGTTTTTACTATTATTTTTGTTTCAATTATTCTTATTTATGTATTTTAATTCCATTTTGGTTAAAAAAATATATTTTTAGTGGAAACTTAACTGGTAAATGCAACATACTAACTTTATTTATCAAAATATCTATAAAACTGTTTATTATCCAAAATATAAAGTATGATAAAATCACAGTCAAAGCGAAATAACAACAAAAAAATCGCGATTTTATTTTGATAATTTGGTGACAGCTCAACTGAGTTCAGAGCAAAACTGAAGACACACCTTTTTAAATTATCACCCCACAATAACGTCAATTTGCTTCACTAGAGTTTGGATCACTCAGTCCGAGTGCTATACATAGTTTATATATATATAGTTAAATTAAGTCCGACAGTACGGGCAACAACCATTATAAATATGTGCTAATTTTAATTTGTTAGTTGTAAGTCACTAGTTATTATTAAGCAAAAGTTAATATTAAGTCTTACTTGTAATATTTTGTTAATTATGCTGTAAAGCGCCCTTGAGGTGATATTTCTGTTACGAAAACGGCGCTATATAAATCAGCCAACTATTATTATTATTATGTTACGTCACGCTCCTCTCCCCCTCACAACTAACCACTGACGAACCAACCCGCCAATAAGTGCACTAGCTCCTGAATAGACGTGTCGTTAATATTACTTCCATTGTGTTCGACTCCCGCACACACCAAATAATGCATACAGCGCGTATACTCTAAAAGGGTGACCACTTTGTGTATGTTTATATACGTAATACGTTTATTTTTTTATGGTACACAGGGTGTATTAAATTGAAGACGACAGCCCTTAGCCAGTGATTTTTTAGCTTATTTGGAGTAAAAATTTAAGATCATATTTTGGTCTCTGTTGACATTAAAAATATATATATATTTCTGTCACATTTCGCCACTGGGCTCTAGCACGAATCATTGAGGTAGATTTTATCGACAATGTCGGTAATTTAGAATCATTCCCGAGCTCCACTGCAGATCGCTAACGAACAAACGACATTTCAAATCGATAAATTAAGCATGTTTAGTCGATGTGAGCTGTCGTTTCTTCGTTGGCGTTCTGCAGTCGGGTTCGGGAACGATTCCAAATTACCGTTGTCACTATCGATAAAATGTATATCGACAGTTCGTGCTAGAGCTCCAGGTCTCCCAGCTTTCAGATCCTTATGGTAATAAGAACTAAATTTTTGTTATTGCATCTAACAAAAAATATTACTAGCTACCTCTGTAAGTAAAATCATTACATTTAGATTTCTAATAACTGAGTTAGAGAGTGACAAAATGTTATTTTCCTCACAAGAGTCCCAAATACCTGAAGCCAGTGGGACTATGTCATCTCCAATTGAGGTATGCTGTGAGTCTGAAGGATGTGGAAGGGGATGTAGATGGGGTAGAGCAAAGTCGGGAAGTACCTGGCCTTGAGAAATAGCAATTTATTGTTCCTGAGTCTACGGCAAGGAATGTTGAACTGAATAAGTTGCAACAAAGAAAGTGAGTCAATAATAAAATTAATAATTTTTAAAATCCAAATCTAATTAAAGTCTTTCCTACGCTTTTTAATGAAGACATTTTAAATGTTTGTTCAATTTCATCATATGAATAATCGCCTCTTTCTCGCCCTAATCTCCATGCAATACCGCGTAAGAAGCGATGTTGTACGGATTTAAGGTGATGAATATGAACGGTATAGAAAGGGGACCAAATGATACCGGCATATTCTAGATGGGGGCGAATTAGCAGTTAAGAGTTTTTAGGGTCTTTATATTCTTAAAGTCACAGGCAGTTCTATTGATGAAGTCTATGAGTTAATTCTAATACAATATTCACAAAATGTGAAGTGACGTGAGTCTGATGAGGATACTGATGCGGTTTTTTATTAACCCTGAAGACCTATCTAGGGTACTCTTCATCGATGGAGACAACAGATAAAAGCGGATAGCCTCAATTCTGATCACGGAATTGCGGCTCGTTTCGGATGCAAAAAACGTGATATGGCATACATAAGTAGGTCGGTCTCAATTTGTCTTCTAATTTTAGTGGAGTCATACGGATGGAAAAATAGGGCAATCTGCTTTTGATGTAGGTATCTGTCTTTTGCAAGTATATTTTTATATTTTCGTAGAAAGAAAAAAATATCACGTTCTCAGTTGACGTTTTGCCTCTTTCATTTCATATTATCTGTCTGTTTCTCTCTTTTTTAAATTTATTTTTCTGCTCCCAACAGTCTAGAGCCAGTAAGACTATGGCATCCCAAATTGGGGTATGTTGTGAGGCTGAAGGCAGTGGGGGGGAGGAGATGGGAAAGAACAAGGTTGGGAAGTACCTGGCTATTCAGATCTGGTCACCAAACACGGCTTAAGTCATTTCCGGCAACGTTTCGATTCCCAACCTCCTTCCCCTCCCCACTACCTTAAGCCTCACAACATATCCCAATTCAGGATACCATAGTCCCACTAGCTCCAGACGGTTGAGAGCAGTTGGGACGGGGAGGAAAAGAAGATGGGGAAGAGGAAGGTTGAGAAGTACCTGGCTATTCAGTTCTTTTCAGGCAACGTTTTGATTCTGAATGGTGGTCTTTCACCAGGACGATACTTGGAGTATCTACCATTCTGGAACGTACCGCAAATATACTATGTGTTATTTTATATGAGTTAAATGTGTTATGACACATATTAATTAAATAAAAAGTATTTGCGCACCCCGGGTTTGAACCCGCGACCTCTGGATTCGTAGTCGAGCGTCTTATCAATCAGCAAAAAAAACTGTAAAAAAATTAAATTAAGTGCGGTGAGATAAATTGAAATATGTAGTTCGTGGCTCAAACAATTCCGTACACGATCAAGTAACTATACACCAAGCGTAATCGGTTCAACGCCCAACGAATACAATAGAGTGTCGGCAGCAAGCTTCTGTTCCGAAATTACTCTCTTCTGTTCACAAACTTCTGTTTAAAAGTAAACAACTTTGCTTCATTACCCAGCCTCCGAGATTTAACCCGGAATCCACCGCAGACATGATCTTCCATTCGCAGGAAAATTTTCCGGTTTTCAGTACGAGTTCTGAAAAGTTGGGGGTCTTTCGACGAAACGGTGTATTTGTGAAGTTTGGCCATTTCGCACCAGTGGATACAGTTTGGCAACAGTTCTAATTTCTAGATTGTTACTTGAACGACCTCTGATTTCAATATTTGATAGCGGGTACATCGGACATAACAACGAATCATTGGAAATTTAATCAATTCTTAAGAAATCGGTACACGGGTTGTGGCCACTTAAATTAAATGGATTTCCTTTCAGATGTATAAAGGGGGGACATTACGTAAAACATGTCTCTTGGCACGCACTCCTGTGTTCTTTCAAATGATTTAATCCGTTCATATCGTCGCCGGAGAGGCAAAAAGGGCTGAAGCGCCATTTTGGGAAGTTTACATCGGAGCACTTAAAAGTATTTTTTTTTTTACAATAAAATTCATAAGTTTTCAGTACCTGGATGGATTTTGAAAAAAAAAGTTCACTTTGGTAACCCAATGCTCTAATTTTTTTTATTATTTGTTAACTTTTTGTTTCTCACATTATTTTTTTACATCACGTACCTCACTAGGTCATAAGAACCTGTTCTGAGATAAGTGACAGTGAGTACAAGTAGAATAATTTTTAAAAATGATGATACAATTATTACACAATGTTCTAGTTTGTCATGGTGAAGAATTTCAAGTGCTGATTTAGGAGGTCTTCAATTTCCTTGCGTTCCTTACTCATTAGCCATTTAGTAATGTTTTGATTAAAGGAATACATATTGATGATGGCTACAGTCTATGGTGGGAGTTTGTTGTAAGTGTAAGGCGCGATGTACGAGTACATATGGTGTCTTTGTGCAAAAGCTGTATTGTATTTAGGTACTAAAGGCCTTTACTTTTGTTTGGCCCTTGTATTTTTATTATGTGTGATATACATCAAATATTTTGAAGAATGAGTTATTTTTAACACTATTTTAAGATATAACTGTCTGATATTGAGGATTCCTAAAAGTTGAAAGAGTGGCGTTGTTGGGTGCCAGAAGGACTTTCTAAATATAACTTGTAAATTTTTTTTTTGTATTTTTATAAGAGAACCTAGCAAGGTAATAGCAACTCCCCCCCAACCAGCTATTCCATATCCTATATGGCTTTGACATAAGATAAAGTATACTCTACGCAGCTCTTTCAGTACAAGTACATTCCTTAGTATTTTAAAACAGTAAATATATTTTTTAACTCGTTCCGTTAAAATTTCTATGTGCGATTCCCAACGAAGCTTATCGTCAATTGTTATGCCTAGATACTTAATAATATATGCATGTTTGATTGCCTCACAGTTGCAATGATTTTCTCTGGTAGCGTCACATGCGTGCATAACAATATCAGGGTAGGACCTTGGCTGACCTCTCATGTTCATTTTGAAGTTTAAATATTTGGTTTTTCTTGCATTTAAGGTAAGAAGGTTACGGTCAATCCATGATTTAATTCTTTTCATAGTATGCTCAGCCTTTACATGAGTTACCTGAAGCGACAAAAAGCTAAAAAAAGTACGAAACTTGTGTCGCTTGAGTCAAGCATTCTCCCAAATTGTAAAAGTATTTTAGATGGCTGAAGTGCCACAAAAGTCTTCAGAATCAAACGAGAGTCAGAACTTTCGACGCAGAAAAATGCAGAAGAAAAAAACTGATCCAAACTGCATATCTTACTCATTTTTTATCAAAGTGTCGCTTAAGCCTTTTTGCCTTTCCAGCGATGAAATCATCAGTTTCATTTTCATAAAAAGCTATCTAACTCTTATAAGTGCCTCTCTTTTTGCCGATTATTGACAGCCTCTCTCATCCGAATCTAGAAGTCGTCTTCAGGTCTTAAACCTATCACATCTATGAGTGACCCTTGTTTCTTCCACCCTTTACAAAGGACATCATCCCATAACCTTGGAATTCCAACATTCACCCGGCAGTGCCTCAATTATTTTTTTAAAGAAAGACAAACATTCCCGGGTTACGAATAACCTGACAATATTTATTGAAAAACTCCTACTGCCTTCATAATAAGCGGAAAATGTTGCTTATGCGATGATGGAGAACTTAGCTAGTAGAGGAATTAAACCAACGACGCCCGAGTAAGAGTCCGACGCGTTTGTCCACTCAGCTACTAACCGGTTTATTTTTGTCATTCCTCTTCCAAATGCATGTTATTTCAATATAATACACATGTATACTGTATACCATTGGAAGGGTATGCAAGGAATGTAATATTTGATCTAGTGTGGCGTAAGAGTATAGGGATCATATAGAAAACGAACGGACTGACCTGCATTCAAATTATTTGTCATAAAACTATATGTTGAACAACTCTGTACATACTACAGTCAATTATTTCAAGTGCTCTACCTTCTCTAGGACATAAAATATGTTTTTACAAGGTAAGCGAATAATTTTAGACTTAAAATATTCCTTCTTATTTTAATCAAATTTACTATTTGACTTAAAAACCTTTAGTTGAATTAATTTTTCTAATAATAAAAACATTTTATTATTGAGTTATATTGAATCCATTGCTACAAAGTCTAGAGAAACAATTTGAATTATTTTTTCTAGTAATAAAAAACATTGTATTATTGAGTTATATTGAATCCATTGCTACAAAGTCTAGAGAAACAATTCCATTTGTAATAAATTCAAAAAAATCTGCATAAAAGTCAAGCAAAATCGTCGAAGCTGAAAATGTTAAAAAAACGAGGCTTAACTAAATCCTTAAATAAGTGGCAGCTTAAAATAACATAAGATAGTTGACATAATCCATAAACAGTCTGAATCTCAATGATTATTAGGAGAATTCATTTCTGACAGGAAAGGAAATTGGAAAGCATAATAAGGAAGAAATTTGAAATAAATGGCTTCAATATAACTCAATAATAAAATGTTTTCCAACTTTTATCATCTGTTAAATGTGTGGCTAACTATTTTTATAAATATGTTTTAAAAATTATTAATAACGCAATGATGGGCTTTTACATAATAATTTAACATAAGTAAGTGCATGAGTACATAAAATAATACAGTTTAAAAAGGATATACGATAATATGAAATAATACACTAAAAAGTAAAACGTTTTAAAAAATGAATAGCAAAAAAAAAATTATAATAATAATCAATAATAGTTCCCATACATTAGTGACAAATAAATATTTCATTTAAAAGTCTTTTATATTTTGTCAAATTCATATAAAAGATGTCAATATTTGAGGCGTATTCATTCCCGAGTGCATGTAGGCGAGAAATGGGTCCATGTATGTGGTAGTTGGTATGAAAATTATTATTGCAGAAAAGTATATTTTGCCGAGCTGCTCGCTGAGGTACTCTGTAATTGATAAGGTACAGGAGTTCACAACAGTCGAATTCGGAGTCAATTATTTTGAACAAAAAAGTTAAGTCGGCTATTTTCTAGGGTGTGGATTTTAAGTGTGTTTAAAAGGAATATATTGAATTTAAATATTTAGTTTGAAGTTTATGAAACGTATAAAAATGTAAGACTCATGGCACTCTGGTGTGCCACATCAAAATGTACGCTGGAGTGAAAACTCAAAAGAAAACTACGATGGAACGTAGAACGCGAAAGCGAGACGGACAGCAAATGCACTGTTCACCCTTATCAGCTACAACAGTAAACTCAACCTCAAAAATAAACTACTCGTTTACACATCGACAATTTTTATTTTTTTATTTATTTACTTAACTTCGTGTTTATTTACAATTTTTTATGCATTTTTCTCCACGCTAGGAGTTCACCTGTGATGTGGAGGACATTTTTCGAATTACATTATAAAACAATTTAAATTACATGATAAATTTGAATTACATGATGAATCAATCTGACCAGAACCTACATACGCCTCACCCATATGGGCTACATTAAATACAAAAGACTCGAATCATTTTAGAACGCAGTGCTTCTAAGATTCAGGAAAAGTCTCGCGTTTGTCAGGAATGGCATCATTAACACGGGTTATAAAATTCCTCTACTCCAAAAACACATAACAGATTTAGCCAAAACATTTTACTCCAAATTAGATTCAAACCCGAATCGTTCCATTTCCAACCTTTTCGTCTCCGTCTAAATTCCATCTTATTCCCTCTCTAGCCTTGGTGAGAGGACTATAAACGATTTAATATTAAAGAGAATAAAAGAAGGCAGCAAAAGAGAAAGAAAAAATATTCCCTGGTACTGTTCAAAATTTCTACAAAATATATATTGTCGCTGGAAAGGAAAAGGGTGGCAGCGCCCTTTTCGAAATTCATAAATCTTCAGTACCTGGTTGGATTTCGAAAAAAAGAGTTAACTCAAGTAAATAAATGCTCTCACTGAGTTACTTGGAGCGATAAAAACCAAAAAAAAAAAGTCCCAAACTTGTTTTGCTTGAGTCAAGCCTTCTCCCAAATGGTAAATATATTTTAGGTAGCTGAAGGGTCACAAAAGTCTTCAAAATCAAACGATGGTCAGACCATTCGATGCAGAAAAAAGAACTGGTTGATTAGTTCTTTTTTCTGCATATTTAACTCATTTCTGACCGAAGTGTCGCTCAAGCCCTTTTTCTTTCCATCGACGATATCATGATTAATGTTAGAATCATTTTGCCTAAATAATCTCACGTGTATTTTTCATTAACTACTTATGTAAAGACAAGTTTGTGAAGCACAAAAATTTTTTCCTAATATTTATTGTTTAAATATTATTGTGACAAAGTTGTACGGAATGCTGTGTCAAGCCACGTGCATCGCACTGTAATAAGAGGTACCGAATTTGTCATTGAGAGCCTTATTTAAAGTAGTTTGTGGAGTAAATTGCTTCACCTGTTAGAAGTTGGCGCAGAACTTGCTCGTTATGTGAATCGTTCTGCCATTTATTTGATTTAAATATAGCACACGTGCACACTTAACAGTTATTGTAAAGTCGGCTTAAAATACAATATATTATTGTTGTAGCGTGCTGAAATGGACGTTATTGTCGCTTTGGTACACGTGTTGCAATACAATCTCCACGTTTTAATATAAAGTTAGATTTTAAAATGCAAATAAAAGATATTCCATTCACGTTCATCGCTAACTTAAATTCGTACATATTAATGCCATACGAATGACGGATCAATTCAAACTGACGAACAGTGACGGATTTCACTGTGCCCTGTGAAACGACTCAAAACCACATGGCTGCATCTGTTTTAGTTCGGTTCAAAGCGAAGAGGCGGCATAACGCGCGTGGCGCGTTGTGCGCATACCGCGCGGTGTAGGAAATGAACGTTTTAAGACGTATGAAAAGTAATAAATATTTTTTTATTTAGCATTACTGCCGCAAAACTGATTTTCTCTTTAATAAAATGGGACATCTGTAGAGGAACTTGTGATCCAGAATCAAAGATATTAAAATTCGTATGGTGCAATTTGACTTATGTTGAAGGTATTCATAGAGAGGTGATCCGAAAACGTCCCAAGTCAACTTATCGTATTCTTGAGTAAATTTTGTATCTTAATATTTTAAAGTTCGTGGTTTGGTTAGGTTAGGTTAGGTTAAGACTCTTGTGGCATTCACTGTAAAAAAAAAACAAATGAAGCTTGGTAGTTTCTATACACGCAACTCTTTTCATGTCGGAACCAAAATAATTTTACAGTGGTTGCGTAAATAAATACCATTCTTCGGCTTTTGTGAAACATTTTCAAATAAACGGGTCAAGTAAGGAAGGGATGAGATAAGGATAGTACAGAGAACAAAGGTATTTAGGGGGCGGTAAAAGCGTATAATGATGCCGGTGGAAACAAGTACTTTTTTGGCTTGGTCTTTGAAAGTACATCCTTTATATTTATAGCTATATAGTCTAGTGCCAGTGAGACTATGGCATATGGTATGTTGTGAAGCTGGAGATATTGGGGAGGGGAAGGATATGGGGAAGAGAAAGGTTGAAAAGTACCTGGCCAATACCTGAAAATCCATGATTTGTTTTTCCACAACTCCAGGACGCTCATCGTTATTAACTTCTTCTCGGCCTTCTGTAAAGCGCTTGTACCACTTATAAACACTTTTTTGAGACAAAGTAGACTCGCCGAATGCCACAGACAACATTTTAAGTGCGTTGGAGCACTTTATTCCATTTTTAACGCAAAATTTAATACATATTCTTTGATCCATTTTTTTCAAAAGTAAAAAATCGAAGAACACACAAAAACGTGACTAACCTTTCCAGTTGTCAAAAACAAACCAATATTCCAAAACGGCTGATAATGCTTACATATGATAGACATATGTGTACCAACATAACAACAACAACAAAAAAATCGATAATCGAATGTACACAGCCCGCGAAAATTCAAAATTCACCTTTTCTTTTGAACAGGCCTCGTATACTTGAACTAAAAGATAACCCTTATTCAGATAAAAAGGGCAAACATATGTTTAACCTTAAAGTAACAATACACGGAGGGAGAGATATTTATAGAGATATTTTTTTACTCAACCTATACAAATTTGGGATAAATCACTTTTTCCGGGTTTTTACGTCGTACACCATAAGAAAGAAAGAAACAACAAAATCTCCCAAATTAACACACCGCTTTAAAGTATTGTTAGAATGTTCTTCGTGTCCCGCGTCTCCGTTGACGCCGCCCACACGTTATGATACGCGAAATAAATTAACATAACTCAACGGTTTATTAGGTTACATGTTATATTTTTGTTTACTTCTGGTCTGGGGCTCAAAACACCTGAAAACCCCCTAGACTTAGAAGAAACAGGCGGTCCGTTTGAAAGATTCCCCTATCTTAAACAAATTACAATCATTATAGCACAGACGTCAAGTGGAAATGCAGTCACAGTTCTACCAGTATTTCAATAGATGATGTTTCAATGAACTTGCATTGACATTGATCCCTTCGGCACTGGTGCACATCCGACAAATTCGCCAAACGCGCACCCAACATTTGTACACGGTCGACATTCGATACTTGAGAACGGGTCTCTTCTACGACTAGTTCTTGTGTTCAGCAGCTCGGCTGTGGAAAGATTTGCCGGCCTCTGTGTTTCCTTCGAACATTGAGACATAGATTCCGGGAAAACTATTTCTCAGATTAATGAAGCTTTGTAGAGTTAAATTTAAAAAAAGAGTCTAAGACACGTGTTAAAATGTTCGATAGACTGGCTAGTTGAATGGATGAACTGGTGTAAGCTAGTACTGGGCGTTGACGCTAATTCGAAACAACGCCACCGCCGCCATCGTTGGCAATTATCAACTGTTGAATATAACTGTTAGAAATAACGCCGACGTTGACGCGACGATATTAATTTTAAAACAGTTGGATCGTTGGTGCCGTTGGAGGTGTTATTTTATAACAGCTATATAAAACTCACCATCGGTAGATTCACTTGACACTAGGCGCTACGTATCGGCCGTTTCGGATAGGAAAATCCACAAAGACATCTAGTAAGGAGGTCGAAGAGGAGAAGGAGAGAAAGAGGGAGAAGATCATTCCGATTTACGCATAACATCGTTCATGAAGTATACACTCTTACACCTTTTGTTATTTGTCGCTAAAGCCAAAACAATAAGTATATACTCAGTGAGTGTTGAGACTGCGTTGCGTTGAATAATATTCGTATGTTATATTTTGATACCCAACTGTTGTTGGCGCAAAATTTCAAATCAGAATTTAATTAACAAATACGTTGACGGCATCTAG
Source organism: Drusus annulatus (assembly GCA_022651775.1). NCBI lineage: Eukaryota > Metazoa > Arthropoda > Insecta > Trichoptera > Limnephilidae > Drusus > Drusus annulatus. Next base: position 684,524 of record JAGWCC010000165.1, read on the forward strand.
CTATTATTTCCAACGGCTGGTTATATTTTAATACAGGACTAGTGTTAAAAGAATTAAATTATACGTTTAATAAATCAGAATTTAATTGAATAAATTACAGTCACCAGTATTGTATTCTCCTTGTAATCATTAGGTTTACGATTTCCTAATAATTGTTTAAAAAAATAAATTATATCCCCGTTACCTCTCATTTCCTTATAATTTTTTTTTTTTTTTTAAATCACAATTCCGCACAAGAATCCCAAATACTTCCAACCGTCTGGAACCAATGAGGCTATTCCATCCTCAATCGAGGTATTTTGTGAGAAGGTTGAGAAGTGCCTGGCTATTTATATCTGGTCACAAACGGCTAAAGATATTTCAATCGAGCATTCTGAATGGTGGTCTTTCTACATACCACTCTGGAACGTGCCGCAAATATACTTTATATAATTTTATATGAATTAAATGTTTTATGACACATATTTATTAAATAAAAGTCATTGGCGCACGCCGGGTTTGAACCCGCGACCTTTGGATTCGTATTCTAGCGTCTTACCACTCGACCATGGAGGCCGTCGATGATACCGGCAGTTCAACTCAGATGTGGATCATTTATCGCTAATCTTTATTTTTTATATTATTGTTCAATATCTTCCACCAAAACCAATCAAAATTAACGATTCTTAGGTTGGGGTGTTTCAAACTATCTTCACATTATTTGACACCGTCACAATTCAATGATTAGCCTTATTCTGTTTTTTTTTTTAAATTTGCATAGTCACCGTTAAAAGCTGCTTTTCGGTACGATTTAGCTTTTGAATAGATTGTGATAACTCTCATGTTGTTATGCTTGTCAGCTGATCACAATTTGTTCAAATGCTGAAACGGGCCTAGAATTGTGACTGTTAAAAATGAAAAAAAATGGAGGTAATCGTTGAATTGTGATAAAATCTCTCATTTTTCTTTAATCACCTTATCAGTTGTAGTTTTGCCTTTTTTTTCATTCCATATTATCTGTATCTTTTTACTTGTACGCTAGGGACATTCCTGATCTTTGTGTCGCATTAAACAAATTTATTTATTTACGTCAGTTATGGGCTTTTATACAAAATTTTTTTTTTTAAAACAACCTCATTAGTGCAAAAAAATATTGTAAAATAAAAATAAATAAGACTATTGAATAGCAGATACAAAATATTGTAGATAAAAATAACGAAAATATTTTATAAATAACAGGTTCAAAAACATTGTAAAAGAAAAGAAAAAAATAATATTGATAAACCGGTCCAACTATTAGTTGAGTCATAAAAAATAATATGCCGTAATATATATATTACATGGTGAAAATAACACGTCAAAAATAAGTCCTTGAAAATTACACGTCCTCATATCTAACTTGCTATATCTACAGGGTAAAAATAACACGTCGAAAATTACACATCCAAGATTGCATGTCATGTTGTTATGCTTGTCAATTGATCACAAGTTGTTCAAAAGCGTTTAACCGGACGATTAACATTGAAAAAAAAAAACAAAATTGCGCTAATCGTTAAATTGTGACACTTTCAAACGTGACGAAAGTTTAAAACGCTTCAACCTTTTAGAGTTTTGTGTTAATTATTTTTCATTCGATTGGTATTTCTGTTATAAGGACACCCTTTACATCTGGATTATGTTGTTATCAGTACTTTGAAAGATCTTAAAAATTTCCAGACATCAAAATAAATGGACGTATATTTTCTTCAGATTCCCATCAAAAGGAAGCAAAGGTTCTTTGTTCCTCAACTGTTTGTTGAAAATTGTGCGGTTATGAATGGTTGAGCAAGTAATTTAGGCTTCTTTAATTGGGCAGTAAAAGAAAATGAATGTTCTATATTCAGAAACGCTTCGAGGCAAAGTTTCCAGTGATTGGAGGAAAATCTCGGACTTCTTTAAACCAAACCTTTTGCAATTGCGCGATTGCTGTGAAAGACGAACGTTTTATTTAACCAGATTACTCTTTCAGATCAGTTTATTTATGATTGCATCTTCGAGAGGCAGAAAATTAATTGGAACTGTTCCGTTTGGTATTTTATTACCTTTTCAAAGGTTGAATATGTATATATATGTATGGACATGGATAAACATAATATATATATATATATATATATATATATATATATATATATATATATATACCATACATGGCATGTTCAAAAGAAAAGGTAAATTTTGAATTTTCGCGGCCTGTGTACATTCGATTATCGATTTTTTTTTGTTATGTTGGTACACATATGTTTATCATATGTTAGTATTATCAGCCATTTTGGATAAGTGGTTAGTTTTTGACAACTGGAAAGCTTAGTCACGTTTTTGTGTGTTCTTCAATTTTTTACTTTTGAAAAAAATGGATCAAAGAATATGTATTAAATTTTGCGTTAAAAATGGAATAAAGTGCTCCAACGCACTTAAAATGTTGTCTGTGGCATTCGGCGAGTCTACTTTGTTTCAAAAAAGTGTTTATAAGTGGTACAAGCGCTTTACAGAAGGCCGAGAAGATGTTAATGACGATGAGCGTCCTGGAGTTGTGGAAAAACAAATCATGGATTTTATTCTTTGATCCATTTTTTTCAAAAGTAAAAAATCGAAGAACACACAAAAACGTGACTAACCTTTCCAGTTGTCAAAAACAAACCAATAATCCAAAATGGCTGATAACGCTAACATATGTGTACCAATACAACAAAAAAAACGATAATCGAATGTACACAGTCCGCGAAAATTCAAAATTCACCTTTTCTTTTGAACAGGTTATGTATTCCAAAAAAAATTAAACCATTAAATTTCTTAAATAATTTTGAAACAGGATTTTTACACGTTTTATCTGTGTTCGGAGTTTTTTTTTTACTTATTTCGCAGACGTGAACGATTAGCTCTCATCTTTTAAATGTGAACTAAAAATCATTTTTCTAAGATTTTTTTATTTAGTTGGGCTTAAAAAATACTTTAACGTGTAGAAATGTAGGTATTCAAATAAAATAATTCTGTGACAACTCCGCTATCGCCATATAAGACGGTCGGATATCCGTCCCGGATGAATATGGTAATTTAAAATTCGTTAGGGCTTCATTGATGTAATATAAATTTACTTACGGATTTTTTTGCTGTTGGTAATCGTGCAAAAATCAGCAATATGAATAATATTCTAGTGTAAAATAATGATATCTGTCGTAGTTACAATACGAAAATGAAATAATAACTTTGTTTACCACCACTGATTTTATTTGAATTTTTATGACCGACCGGTTTTGCTTAGTCTAAGTATCGTCAGGATACAAAAGTAAACTAAATAAAAAAATACAAAGTATACTGTTTATAGATAGGTACAGAGGGAGAACACAATATAAAATAAAATAAGAGAACAGTGAGAAAACAATACACTAACATTTAAATTATAACAAAGGAACAGAGAGAATGAGACAGATAATATGAAATGAAAGAGGCAAAATGTCAACTGAGAAGGTGTTTAAAGAATAATGAGAAATTTTATCAGTTTACAAGAAATATACCTAATATTGAACTACTGGACAAATTTAATTGATTATTAAAAATATGATTATTAATGTTAATGGCTTTCTTTAAGATGATGAAAAATCGTAATTATTTAAACATATAAGATGTTCTTTGATTCTATTATTCACATGACGGGTTGTTATTATTTAAATGTTATTTTATTGTTTTCTCACTGTTCTCCTATTTCACTTTATATTGTGTTTCCCTCTGTACGCATGTTTAACCGCACACTATGAATTTTTGGTTTAGTTTAATTTTGTACCCTGATGATGCTTTGGCTAAGCGAAACCGCTTGGTCATAAAAAAAATTGTGGTCTTTTACAAAGTTATTATTTAATTTTCATTAATAATGTCAAACCACAAAGTGATTGCTTTCTACGAAAATGGTACATTAATTAAGTATGGAAGAAGAAGTCGAAGACGCCCGAGGAAGACATGGAACGATCAAGTAAATCAAATACTTGAATCGGGTCATGTGAAGAGTCAGAATAACAGAAGAGTATGTATGAGACGATGTATGAATGTTAAAGAAGCAAGGAGTGTATGCCAAGAAAGAAGTAAATGGCGGTCCGTCCTGTCTGCCTACCGCTGCGGGAAAACGGCGTGATGGTTAGTTAGTTAGTTAATTAAAATATTTAAAATCAATCCTTTTTGAAGTTTGTCATTCCTCATTTTTGATTATTAGATAATTCATACCATAAAATAATACACACTATAAAATAATACACACTATAGAATAATACACACTATAAAATAATACACACTATAAAATAGTACACACTATAAAATAGCACACACTATAAAATAATACACACTATAGAATAATACACACTATAAAATAATACACACTATAAAATAGTACACACTATAAAATAGTACACACTATAAAATAATACACACTATAAAATAATACACACTATAAAATAATACACACTATAAAATAGTACATACTATAAAATAATACACACTATAAAATAGTACACACTATAAAATAGCACACACTATAAAATAATACACACTATAGAATAATACACACTATAAAATAATACACACTATAAAATAGTACATACTATAAAATAATACACACTATAAAATAGTACACACTATAAAATAGCACACACTATAAAATAATACACACTATAGAATAATACACACTATAAAATAATACACACTATAAAATAGTACACACTATAAAATAGTACACACTATAAAATAGCACACACTATAAAATAATACACACTATAGAATAATACACACTATAAAATAATACACACTATAAAATAGTACATACTATAAAATAGTACACACTATAAAATAATACATACTATAAAATAATACACACTATAAAATAATGCACTCTATAAAATAATATACACTATAAAACTATTTTCAACCATTTATTTAACACATTTTTCTTGTGAATAACCATTAGGATGTATTTAATTATTCTTCGCATGATTTAATAAAACAACTTTATAACTTTATTCTACTTTTTTATTTTTGACTGGACCGGTTTCAGCCTATAACGGCCATCTTCAGACTAGTACAGGTTGTTCTTATTCTATGGCTTATATACTATTTTTGGGATGTCAGGGGTAGTAAACCATGATTTTACTAGTTACAGGTTACTTTTAGTTTATTATTTTATAAATCTATCTGGTATGAATTTTAATTTAAAAAAATTTACTCTTTGCATATACCATCAACTGTTGAGTTGTAGTGTATTAATATTTATTTTAATAAACACGTTTAATATTGCGATAATCTAAAAACATTTACGCAAAATTAAATTTAATAGCCAATCTCTTTTAAGTTTCCGCCCATTTACCGAAATCCGTTTCATTCGCGTGATTTCAACTAAGATTTGAAATATTTACGAGGAAAAGTTTATCAGTTTCCCATATCTTTCACCAGTGGCTCCAAATGATCCGCAAACAGTATTGCTACTTCGAGTGAAATAATGCTTCTGCCTTCTAAATAAGATAACTTTCAGGAATACATTACGTATGCTCAGAATTATTATAGGAGCCATGCGAATATGAAAGATTTATTTCAAGTTTCCAGGTACTGTATTGTTCAAACGGCTTATGCGATGCAAATTCTAAAAACTTCTTTCCTGCTTCTAAAGTCAAGAAACGGATACACATTTATAAATATAGTTCTTTTGGAAATTTAAAGTTTACTGTACGTGATGCGTTAGTGAACGCGATCGCAAAGGATTTTAAAATACCACATAATTTTTTTTTGTTGATAAAGCTGTAAATGTTAAATTCGATTTTATGGCTAAATTCAGCACAGACACAATACGTCCAAAACTGTGCGAATTTATTAAATACAATAAAAAAAAATTCCCAATACGCGATTTTTATGTTAGTCGGAAAAAATATTCCGTTTAAGTGCTGACAGTATTTATATCGACGTTCCCAAAAGTAAAATCATCTTATTTACGACTTTTGTGAAACTTATTAAAACTGTTTTGTTCCATTATCGAAAAAAATAATAAAATCGGTAAATATTTGGATTATAAGTTATTTTCATAAACCTATTATATATGTTAAATACAATATTTTACTACACACATTTATATACTTGCCAATTCAACGACTATCTAATATAATAATATAAGAATGAACCACTCTTATATCTTATCTTTTTATCGAAGGAAGCAAACACTTTGTAGCGTGACATTATAATTTAAATAAAAAAATAATTTTGTTTTAAGCCACTTTATTTATACACATATAACAATTCGACCGGTTTCGGTTAGACTTAACCTTCATCAGGAACGTATAAGTATAAACTGAAAGTTTATACTTATACGTTCTGATGAAGGTTAAGTCTAACCGAAACCGGTCGAATTGTTATATGTGTATAAATAAAGTGGCTTAAAACAAAATTATTTTTTATTTAAATTCTTATCTTTTTGTTTTTCATTGCTCACATTATTTGCGTTATTATATCACATATATTGCGTCACACTACTTCAGTTTGTACTCATATAACTCCTTCGGATATATAATACCTTGTCTATATGTGGGGTGTAAATATTTGTTAAGTTTATTTTATAACCCTATGCATATATCTACAATATTTTTATTTCACTCATCCCTTAATGCATTGTATTATTATTATTATTCATCTCTTCACATGGCACGATCAAGTAAATCAAATACTTGAATCGGGTCATGTGAAGAGTCAGAATAACAGAAGAGTATGTATAAGACGATGTATGAATGTGAATGAAGCAATGAGTGTGTGCCAGAACAGAGTTATATGGCGGTCCGTCCTCTTTACCAAACCCCTGCGGGGAAACGGCGTGATGGTTAGTTAGTTAGTTTTTCTTAATGTATTTGGTTAACAACTATTTTTATGAGATCTTTCTTAATTAAATAATTATAATATTTTTTCAAGTGCAAATGTCCTCAGCATGTTTGTCATACTATTGAAAAAAATATATCTAGTACTAATACGCTTAACACGTAAAAATTACATCAAAGTAGACTAATTTTTATTATTGTTGAATTAAAATTAGAATTTTTATTTATGAAGCAACATAAAAATAATTTGTTTTTATTTTTAATATTGCGTCTCTTTTGGAGGAATATATGTTTTCCTATAAATATGACGGATAGTCTAGAAAAAATGATGTTTTAATGACATGTGGGAAGTCACACCTTTCCGCAGCTACGAATATAATATATTTAAGAGGTATTGATTAAAATAACAGTTCTTACTGGAAGTCTTCCTTAAGTTATTGAAAAAATATTCATTTTTACCCACTATATCTTTGATCTTTTTTAAGGGGTGAATTTATTCGTTTCCACTGTCACAAAAAGAATAATTCCTTTGTTGGAATACAATCGAAATATCTGATGCACTGGATAAAAGCTATTTTTTCTCCCTTGACTGCTTCGGAAACGTTGAAAGAAAAAATTATTTAGGTTGTTTAGAAACTGACAAAAGCCATAAAATTTGTTACTAGGTTTTCTATTATTAAAAAAAATATCTTTTGAAAGTGAAAGTATTTAACGAAATTAATAGCTTAGCCTAAGCATCATAAGGGTACAAAATTAAAATAATGAAAAAATACGAATTTAGCGGTTATATATACAACCAGAGGGAGAACATATTAAAAATAAAATAACATAACAATGGGAAAACAATAGAATAACATTTAAATTATAACAAAGGAAGAGAAAGAAAAATACAGATAATTTGAATTGAAAGAGACAAAAAGTCAACTGAGAAGGTGATTAAAGAATAATGATAAATTTTAAGAGTTTACAGGAAATACACCTAATATATCAAACCACAAAGTGATTGTTTTCTACGAAAAATGAAAGTATTTACATTTTATTTATTTGATTGCACTGCGTGACGTATGAATATTACGAGATTGTAATAATTTAAGGTTTCTTAGTACGATTTTATTAAGTATTGTACTATTTAAATAACAGTAAGGCCCTTCGCACACGAAGCAACCGAAACCTAACTAAAACTGGTTAGCAATAGCATTTGACGACCTCCATGGTCGAGTGGTAAGACGCTCGACTACGAATCCAAAGGTCGCGGGTTCAAACCCGGCGTGCGCCAATAACTTTTATTTAATTAATATGTGTCATAACACATTTAATTCATATAAAAATAACAAAAAAACGCATATTTGCGGCACGTTCCAGAGTGGTAGATACTCTAAGTATCGCCCTGGTGAAAGACCACCATTCAGAATCGAAACGTTGCTTGAAATGGCTTTAGCCGTGTTTGGTGACCAAATCTAAATAGCCAGGTACTTTCCAACCTTCTTCTTCCCTATCTCCTTCCCCTCCCCACTACCTTCAGCCTCATAACATACCTTATTTGGGGATGCCATAGTTTCACTGGCTCTAGACCGTTGGGAGCAGTTAAGACTCTTGTGCGATATTCATATAAAAAATTGCAAACTGGTTAGCGACCGAATTTCGCTGACGATGATACTCAAGTTGTTACGATTTCAGTCATTATCTCATCTAAAATCTCTACCTTACGAAAAACGCCTACTACTATGATAGCAGAAAGAGTTTTTCAAATATTGTCGGGTTATTCGTAGCCCGGGAATGTTTATCTTTCTTTTTAAAGTGAAAGTTAAAATCTGTCGTTGTCATATTGCGTTAAAACATTTCTGTAAGCGTATAGTCATAAATATAAGGGCATTTTTAAACCTCCTCAAAAAAAATGTTTTCTTGCTTGGACATGTTGCAAATACGGCGCAACTGGAAAATGCATGCGCGGGCGACTAGCACGGCAAGTTGCGAGAGACTGGTTGCATCGGCGTTGAAAACCGGTTGCGTCGGGTGCGGACTACCATTGAAATGCACAGAGGAGAGAGACTTGAGTTGCGAACTGGGTTTTTTTGCCCCGTGTACAAAGGGCCTAATTTTTTGTATTTATTAACGCCCTTTAAAGGCTTTTTTACACAAGTATTAACAATATACCAACAACATCGAAGTATTAGTTTCCCAGATATTGAATTCGTCGCATAGGACTGTAATAATATAAGGTTGAAGTAGAATTGTCATAATAATATGGCAGGTACTGTTTTGTAACTGTCCTGCCAAGAAACATGAAATGCAATTAAATATAATAGTTCAGGGATGTAAACCATTAAACTTATAATTTTATTGTAAAAAAAATAAGTCAATATTTATTCTACGTTCAGATCTAATAAATTAAGGTGATAAAGAAGAAAATCACAATTAATACATTCTATTTTTTCTTTTTTTATAGTAATAATCCCAACTGCTCCCAACCGTCTAGAGCCAGTGAGACTATGGCATTCCAAATTAAGGTATGTTGTTAGGCTGAAGGTAGTGGGGAGGGGAAAGAGATAGGAAAGAGGAAGGTTAGGAAGTACCTGGCTATTCACATCTGGTCACTAAACACGGCAGTTGAATTCGAAGCTGCGATAAACACCGAATGCGTTTTCAGCTTCGGATGAATTTATAATAATGGACTGTAAAAACGATAAACTAACATACTACTTGATGGAAGTGTGATTATATATGTGAGTAGATAAAAGATTCACTAAGCCGATTCACTCACCGATGAAGTTACGTTTAGAATTCTTGAAATCTTCTTAAAACACAATTTTTAATTTTTTTTAAATTATTTTGGGAGCAACAACGAAACCGACGACGAAGAAGCAAGAGCACGTTGTTCTCCAAAAACTTATTCTTCTAATGTCATGTGTGTTCGATCACAGTGTTGTTGAATACAAAATCGAATGGCGAAAAGGTGGAATAGGTAGGAACTGGATGACAAACAAAAAGGTGAGAACCCAACAAATTGTCTATTTGAAATCCAACAACGGCTAAAAGCCATTTTAAGCAACGTTTCGATTCTGAATGGTCTTTCACCAATGCTTAGAGTATCTACCACTCTGGAGCGTGCGGAAAATAAACTCTACATTATTTTATATGAAATAAATGTTAAATAAAAGAATACTTTGTTTTAAAACCACAGAATTTATTATGATGAAGGCCAACCGGTTTCGCTTGGATCAAGCTTTGTCAGGGCACATATAATAACTAAAGAAAAAATACAGAGTTAACAGGTATATATAGGTACAACAGTTAATGATAGAGTGAGACAGTATATAATACAAAGAAGGAAGAGAGAGAGCATATATCCGGGTTCTCTGAATTGGCAAACCATCTAATCTCATCAAACCATACTTTCGAAAAAACTACAGGAATTAGTCTTTTACATAAAAACGGGATAAGCATTACATTAGACAATTTAGAAGCACTCGAAATTAGGAAATCTTTAAAATCAAATTTATCACTTAACCTACTTAATAATCAAAAAAATGTATCCTTTAGCCCTACTTTAAATATTTTTCCTGTAAATCAACCTTTATCCCATCAATTGTCAACTTCACCCTCATTTGATGCTACGAATCACTCTGTTTTATTCCATAACTCACCCATTTAATTATTATTATGTATCCAAATAGCTTATTTTCCAGTAACGATGTAAAATGTCGTTTTCATATATAAATTCAATATGGGATCTTTGTCTGCCCCTAACATTACATCATTATCTTTCTATTATGTACACTTGTTTATTTACCAATTCTTCGTAATATATATTAAGCACTTTCAATTGTTCCCTCCCTCTAATATATGCTTTCTCTCTTCCTTCTTTGTATTAAATACTGTCTCACTCTATCATTAACTGTTGTACCTATATATACCTGTTAACTTTGTATTTTTTCTTTAGTTATTATATGTGCCCTGACGAAGCTTGATCCAAGCGAAACCGGTTGGCCTTCATCATAATAAATTCTGTGGTTTTAAAACAAAGTATTCTTTTATTTAATATAATGTCCAACCACCATGTGATTGCTTCTTACGAAAAAAAAAGTGAAATAAATGTGTTATGACAAAAGTTATTGGCGCACGCCGGGTTTGAACCCGTGACTTTAAGGCCGTCAAACGGAAACACTCTTCCGTATAACTTATGGCTAGCTATTTGATTACATTGTTTATATTACATTTTACTACAGCGGTTAAAGTTGACTAACAATGAAACATTAGATCTTTACTCATGGTGGGTGTATTTGCTTGCGGTTTGTTGTTTCGGTAGAAGGAGGATGAGAAATAAGCTTTTCGAGGAACAATACATTATACCTAGTTAACTTTGATCATACCATGGTAGCACTTGAAGTATTAGACTGTTACTGAAGCTTTCATTAGCTAGGATATGCAAGTTTCGGTACCTTAATAAACTAAATTCTGAAGTTTTATGTAAGATTTATTTATCTACTACTTTAAACGCTCTAAGGCATTATGAACGATGCACGATATTTGGCAGTAATAAGAAACATATTTACATCTATCCCAGACAGTTTCTTTAAGCTGCCCGGCCATGATAATTATCATTTTTTTTTTAATTATTGTGAATACCGCAGAAGAGTCCCAACTGCTTCCAATCATTTGGTCAACGGAGTTTTAGGTACATTGCGACAAGAATCTTCAATATTCTTCCAGAAAATTTAAAAAAATTTTAAGTCTAACATTAAATAATTTCAAACATAACATAAAAATTTGGATTAATAGCAAAGACAGAGCATTTACCGGTGCACTCACCCTAATTCGAAATCATTGAATAAACCAATCACAGAACAAATAATTACTTATTCATATATGTAAATAAAAAATTTCATATATGATAATTATTTAATTTGAATTTCATGAGTTACGACACATATTAATTAAATATTTTTTTTATAAATAAAACACATAAGCTTTGTTTATAACCACTTTATTATTTAAAATTACGTCTACCGGTTTCGAAATAACCCTTCCATCATCAGGACAATATTAAAATATTGTAATTATGAATAATTATAAATATTATAAATACTAATAAATATTAAAATAATAATATATAATTTTAATATTTCCTGATGATGGAAGGGTGCTTTTGAAACCGGTAGACGTAATATTAAATAATAAAGTGGTTATAAACAAAGTTTATGTGTTTTATTTATAAATATGGCAAGCCACAAAGTAAATGCTTTTTACGAATATGTAAGTAATTTTTATTTGCTCACGCCGGGTTTGAGACCGTGATTCTCTGGATTGTTAGTCTAGTGTCTTATCACTCGACCACGGAGGCCTCCGTGTATATTTATAAATCCGAGGATGTAGCCAATGTACCCGGTTTTTTAATGACAAAGTAAATTACTTACCAAATGCAACATTGCTACAGATTTAATGAACTGGAACTGTATGTATTTGGCACGAACTCCGCTATTGAAAAGTGTTCATTATTATCATCGCAATGCAACTCGACAATTGAACCTATCACACGTTTGGCTCGTGCTTTAGTGCCATTGGCAAACATCCAGATAGACGATTTTGCAAATCCAAATGTAATTATAATATCTCATTTTGTCAGTGGTAGTTTAATTAATTTGAACGGTTCGGACTTTTGTGACTTTAAATGAAGCCAACTGACAACAAACTAAAAAGCATTAATTTTGTGTACACATAGTTGTTTGGCATCTACTGGGGAATCTAAAATTGAATATATGAATCAGTCTGGTCTAGATGACTCCCGAACCATTCTATCTCTTCTATAATCTAAGCCAATTATCACTTAATGTTTTCGAACCCAACGCACAATACAAGAACCCCCCTGGCCACTTTATCCATTTCTATGATTTAAAAGGAATGATTTAAAATTTTCCAAACGTTCTTTTTTTTAAAGTGAATACCGCACAAGAGTCTCAACTGCTCCCACCGTCTAGTGCCAGTGAGACTATGGCATTTGGTATGTTGTGAAGCTGAAGGTAGTGGGAAGGGGAATGAGATGGGGAAAAGGAAGGTTGGAAAGTACCTGGCTATTCAGATCTGGTCACCAAACGTGGCTAAAGCCATTTCAAGCAACGTTTCGATTCTGAATGGTGGTCTTTCACCAGGGCGATACTTAGAGTACCTACCACTCTTGAATGTGCCGCAAATATACTACATATCATTTTATATAAATTAAGTGTGTTTTGACACATTTTAATTGAATAAAACATAAACTCAACGTAAATAAAAAAGCCGTTTGTACAAAAAAATACTTAAGTAAAAAAATGTATAAAAATTAAGCAAGGCGAGTGTAAAAATGTGCATTAAAAAGTATGTGGTTTTTTTTCGTGTTTTTGGTTTCATTTAAGGTGGATGCAGCTTCAGTAAAAAGTGTCATTGCTTCATATTTTGGGGTATTTTGTGTGAGGAAGTTTCGAGTTTCAATGCGTAAAACGTCACACGTTGCCTCGCACAAATGCACTTGAGACAAACAAGTTGTTCTCCTTATATATGGATTATAAATACCTCCAGAAATCAACTTATAAAAATGTTTACCCAAAAATATCTTTCGGCGGGCTTGCAGGGTGTGGAATCGAGCATTCGCATAAAACAACCACCTTGAAAGTCATCTTCTTTCCCTAGATATTACGCATTGCGTGGAACATTATGTCCAGATATTGTGAATTATTTTTTCAACATAAACTTTGTTTTCCAAATCACTAACCAACCATCATGCCGTTTTTCCACACGGGTAGGCAGAGAGGACGGACCGCCATACAACTCTGTATTGGCACACACTCCTTACTTCATTCACATTCATACATCGTCTCATACATACTCTACTGTTATTCTGACTATTCGCATGACCCAATTTAAGTATTTGATTTACTTGATCGTGCCGTGTCTTCTTCGGGGGTCCTCGACTTTTTCTTTCCAACACAATTGCCACCATTTTCCAAAACGTATTAAAACATAAATAGTATTGATTTATCACTTAACTTCTGGAACCCAGGTACCATATTTTATTGCCATAAATTTACAAGAATATTGTAATACTTTTCAATGCTAATGAAGTTGTATTGTTCAAGTGTCACGAAACGTATAAACCCATATATTACATGAAGACTTCATATATGTTTTCAGTTTAAAAAAACACGTCCAACGCGTCTAAACAAAATACTTATTTTATTTACGGGGGGCGTCTAAAGCCGTTTCCATTGTAATTTTTTTCGTTCAGTTACTGAAAATAAAACTGAAACACAATATTTCAACAACGATCGAATATTCTAAAGAATAAAATTTATTTCCATAATATTGTATTGTGTGTGGCAAGTACTGTAAGTAAAATCTACATCGAACATTTCGCTTCAAGGCACGGTAGTTGTATAAATTAACTTTCTAACAATACAAGATAACAATACAAGGTACAATCGGTTAGGGAGGAACTTTCAAAGCTAACCGCTTACCTGTAGAAAAAGCTCAGCCATTTATTATCAAAGTAATTAATTATTATTAAATATAAATAATTTCCTTCGTAATTGTTTACAACCGAACGAGTGTGAACTTTTCAAATTTAGATCTCACGTTAATTGAAATTACCAACTTATTGAAATAATCTTTTCAAATCCATACCTACCTAATAAAGTAACTTCCTATTAAGTATTTTGGCAAATATTATTCTAGATGGAACTAAAATATTTTTCTTAGCAAGTAACCACGTAAGTAAATATTTTACTAGATTATTATACTATTAATATAATATTTGGATATCCGGAAAGAAAGCAAGGCTGATGTAAGCGTAATGAATAGGATCAAGAAAGGGACGCTTAGATAGTGTAGGCATGTAGAGCGAAAGAACGAAAAAAGGAGTGTGAAAATAATATGTGATGCGAAAGTGAATGGAAGAAGAAGTCAGGGACGCCCAAGGAAGACATGGCACGATCGAGTGAATCAAAAACTTGAATCGGGCCACGTGAAGAGCCAAAATAACAGAAGAGTATGTATGAGACGATGTATCCATGTGAGCGAAACAAGGAGTGTGTGCCAAGACAGAGTTGTAAGGCGGTAAGTCCTCCCTGCCTACCCTTTCGGGGAAACGGCGTGTTGGTTAGTTAGTTAGTCTCATATTATCTATTAAGCCCGTACCTTATTAAATTTCCCAAAGTCAAACACAAACAGAAATGATTTAATTGAGTTGGTTAGTAAAGTCAATAAAAACATCTTTAAATAACTGGCCTAAGAACTATTTGTGTTTTTTTTTTAATCTTAAATTAAATTAATAAAACCAATATATATAGATACTCGTATATATAGTATAACCACTATGCAATGTTTGCGTTTTTCGTTTTATCTGGATTTCGTTTAACGGGTTATTTTCGTGTCATCGTAATATCATAATTTGATTGGCATTATTTTTACCTTACCCATAAAATATTCCAACCAAAAGATCGTTCACCTTCAGTTCAAAAATAACGCTGTCTACAAGTTTTGAGAGACGGGTATTTTATTTTTAGAATTTTAATCGAATTCCGGTTCCAGATTTTGACAGCGTGTAATCGTGTCAATCAGAAAACTTTTATTTAATGGAAATGATTTTCTTATTTTCAAGTACGAAATCTGCAAGAATTATTTATAGAAATACGTGATTAATAACCGAGGTAGTTTCTTGAAAATAATTATCTGAATTGATTTTCAAAAAGGTTACTTCTTGGAGGGGAAAACACTCACAGCAAGAGAGAGAGAGCTAAATATTTTTACCCAACCTATACAAATTTACGATAAATCACTTTCTCTGAGTTTTTACGTCGTAAACCGCGCTATTAATATTTGGTCGCCAAACACGGCTAAAGCCATTTCAAGCAACGTTTCGATTCTGAATGGTGGTCTTTCATCAGGGCAATTCTTAGAGTATCTACCACTCTGGAAGTGCCGCAAATAAACTTTGAATAATTTTATATGAATCAAATGCGTTATGACACATATTATTTAAATAAAAGTTAATGTAGGCACGCCAGGTTAGAGCCCGCGACCTTTAGATTCGTAGTCGAGCGTCGTACCACTCGACCATGGAAGCCGTCAATGGATTAAAGTGAATGAAATGAGTGCACAGGAAATGTAGAAGGGAGGTTTGTAGCAGGCAGTGGAATTCATGAAAATTTCCGAGAAAATGAATCCCACTCTATAATAAAAAATAAAATCTTTAAAAATAAAAACGATGAATTAATGTTCAAATAATTTACCCTCGAGAAGCTATCCCGTCTTTGAAACACCCAGATTATTGCTTGCTTCTACGGGATCCCTCGGTGTTACGAATACAACCCTCTTGGGCTTTTGATTTGTTCCGAGCAGCTGCCGAAGGTTGTTGGGGAGTTTATATTTCATCTTATATCTCGTCTTGGTTATAAACTCTCTTTTGTTCTTTATAAATTCTCATGTTTTATACTGCTCCCTCGGCCCAAAAAGCTTAGCGGCGCGGAGGTCTGGTTTCAACGATAAAGTGTGAATGTTTTGGACCAGGTGCATTGGCAACGGATTCTGTCTCAAAGCTTGGTGGAGTAGAGAGGTCCGGAGCTTTGACAGGTGAATCGTTCGAAAGCCATTTTTTGTTCTTCCTATGCAAGAGCACTGGGAAAATTTTAACTTTTTTTACGTAATTTAATTATTTTGGCTTTGTTCTTCGACAGGTTTTATTTTATTTACGTGAATATCGCACAGGATTTTCAACTGCCTCCAACCGTTTGGAGCCATTGGTGACTATGGTATCCACAATTAAACGTAGTAATGCAGAAAGCGTTCAACTCACAATTTGCCAAAATCGAGTTTTACAAGTTTTCCTATAAATAAATACTAGACACTGTAAGTAAAGTTTGCTGAAAACATTCAAGCTCCAAATGCAATAGATTTTATTTATTTTTTTACTAACGCACATTGCAGATATTTGACTTAAATTGAAGTTTAAAAACATTATAAAATGTAGGATAATATAAAATTATTTTTTTTTTAAATAAACACATTGATAGATTATAAATTACCTATTTATAATAATGCTCATAAAAAACACTGATATTCACATTACAAATGCCGATATTAATGTTTTTTTATCGTCATATTTTCAAACGCCTTTTTCTCAGTTCCATATTTTTGGAGTTGGATGCTTTCTGCATAACTACGTCCAATTGGGGTACGTTTTGAGGAGAAATATATGGAGAAAAGGAAGGTTGGGAAGTACCTGGTTATTCGGATCTAATCACCAAACACGGTCAAAGCTATTTCAAGCAATACTTAGATTTTGAATAGCGGTTTTTCAGTAGGTCTCAAATACACCATATTAAAAACACAAATGAATTCAAATGAGTTCAAATTATTTGCACAAGCTGAGATTCGAACCCGTGACCCTGGTTTTGTAGTCACGGATCACTCGACCACTAACGCCGTCGTTGGTAGAGTAAGTTAAAAAAAAAACATTCCAAAGGAACTGATTAAGGGACTCGAATACATTTTTTTACATTTGCAGGAATGTTACGATGACCTTTCTTGAATAATAACTTCGCATCTTTTCCCCATTTTTCACCATTCATAATATCGTTTACTGATATACGAATGAAGCTATATATCAATAATTTTTCATTGCTTAGTACTATCAAATTATAATCTATTGTTTCAAAATAATGGATACGACAGTAATTTAATTGATAGAATATCGGGTGGCGCCAGAATTTCTTTCTGAAATATAACCTGCATATTATACGCATAACAATTTAGGAAAAAAAATAACTGCAATGATAAAGAAAATAATTTAAGGCATTCTGGCATTTACAAACTTATATGTAATGATTGGCCTTGGTTTTATATAGGTGAAACCGCCCGTAATTTTAATGCTAGAGTCAAAGAACACATGCGATGTTTAAATAATGTAGGTTTTTTTTTAATTTGCAGAATATTTGATAAGCACTAATCATTCCTTTGATCAAAATACGGGAATTAATATTTTACATAAAAATGGAATAGGCCTACGGCTACATAACTATAAGTCCTGGAAATAAGTAAATCAGTAAAAAATTATAATAAACATTTACTAAATTACCAAAAAAAAAATTATTGTCCTATTATTATTAATGTTATTATTTTCAAGCAATGTGTCTTTTCATTTGATAAAAATAAAATACTTTAATTTATTGAAGAACATTAGAACAATACATCGTACTTTACTTCCGAGAGAAAAGCTTATCATACCAAAATATACCTGGTAAATATACCTGAAGACAGCTGAATATTTTTGTTCAAGCGAACGGAATAAAGGCAGTTCAATGTATATATTTTCCAGCCAAGGTAAGTGAAATAAGAATTTTGATTCAACTAGAAAGAAAAATAAGTTTAACGAATTTCTTGATTATTTTTTTTAAAGTAGTCTGAAAAAAGTGAGATTGAATAATATTTTTATTATTTTAATACAGATTTTTTAAGGGATTAAGCTATTGGCATCTTGCTTTTCTCTCGTTGGTCTTAACGTCTGTTTTTTGGGTGTAGGATCTGTAGACATAAAGGGTTTTTGGCAATATTTACTCGAAGAAGATAAGAATAGTAGGCCAGGAGTAACAGAGAAAAAGTTAAGGCTTTAAATATTAATTTATGAATATTATACTATACAAGTGGTGAACTATACAAGGTATGCGAAAAAACCTAACCAAAATATTACGAAGACGGTAGCTACGACAACCCTAAATATTAGAACTACACCTAGCCTATTGCGTCCTGTCGTTGGCTTTTTCGGCTCATTTATTTCATAAAGATAGTGAATAGGATTGGCGAGATAGGTACGAAGATCATAGATGGACTTAACTTCGAACCCATGCTACTCTTAATGGAAAAGTGGCTATTGAAGTGGCTTAGACATATGCAAAAAATGACAAAAGATCGACATCGACATAAAATTCTGAATGTAATAATAATACTGAACTTAGCGTTTTGTGATATTTCACCTCAAGTGCGCTTCTCATTAAATTAATTAAGCCAATAAGACTAACTAACATGGAGAAAAAACATATAGTTATTATACAAATTAAAACTATCTAAAATCATGATCGTTATCATAAATCTTGAGTAAAAATGGTTCAGATATGAGTATAACAGTGCATAAGCAGTAAAACAGATTTAAAAAAGCTAAGGGTGTAAAAATCCAGATGAAACGTATGAATTGATATTAACATATTTGTTAAATTAAAGAAAGGGAAATTAGATTTTGGACAGTTAGTTAACATGTTGGTACTTAAAAACATTGATTTTCAAGTATTATAAGTAAACGATTCTTAAGATGCAAACAGTGTAAATTTAGCAAGTAACAAAAAACAATAAATATTTTATGACAATGTGTATATGGTTTTTTGTAGACATTAAGGACATTTAGTTGTAAGGATACAAGTAAGAAGAAAACCGAAGCCAGGCAAATTAAGAACGTTTAAAATTAAATTTCAATAAGTTACGTTTTGTATTTAGGATTCTTAAACAATTTGGTTTTTAAGACCCGTTTGAACTTTTTGAACCGTTGTCACTCCGAGGAAGACGTCCGGTGCGGCATACCAGATAGGTCCTGACCCTAATATGACAAGAGGAAAAGAAGATGGGATCAGACACATGTCCTCTCTCGAGAAAAACTAACAACTTAATAATTGTAATTCCAGACAATGCGTCATTCGCTTTTATCCGACCCTTTTAAATCGAATAATTAGCACTCTAATGCAGCTTCCGGAGGCGTGGAAGGCTTTTAACGTTTCAAAAAATCATTCCGCCATTTCAGATACGCCCACGAAGGGATAGATCATTTACAAAGAAAGACGCAACAAACGAAATTATTGTTATTATGTTTAGTCTGTTGGAAGAAATTGCTTAGCTCAAAACTGGCGATAAACCCGCCATTATATTGCTAATTCGTGTATAAAATGTTTTATTAGATAAATAAAAACATATATACCAAATAAGGGGGTTTTAAGTTTTAAGATGAAACTTTGACGCAGGTAACTGGGCATTGAAAGGTGTGAAAATAATTTACGACTTTGACGAGATCGACTTGGAAAACTTTTATTTTAATTGAGAAATATTTTTAGTATGGTGCGCAGGTTATTACGTGAATTTTTATTCGCCTTTACTAAAAGCATTTTAGCTTGTAATAATATTAAGGGTTGATCAATAAGAAGCGTTTTATTTCATTATTTTTAAATTAAGAAACTTTTACCGGTGAGCAGCTGATTGAACAAATGAATCGGATTTCTACATCATTGCACATGTAACATTTTCCGCGTATTATGATGGAAATAGGAGAAATTTAAATGATATCAAGTGATTCGTACCCCGGGACTGTTTGTCTTTCTTTTTAAATATACGTTCATAAATAAACGGTATCAGAAAGTTCGTAGGATCATATTTTAAATCAATTTTGTGGTAAATCTTTTATGAGCTTTCGTTTTCGAGTAAATTGGGTCCGAATTTGAATATATTTTTTACCAAATTAAAAATAATCAGGCACTACGGAACTTTTTTTTAAAAATGCGTTGAACCGTAGACCCGGATCCAATACTTTATCAACCCTAAAGTTGCCGTAAAAATGGAAAATATGCATTTTTGTCAAAATATGCAAATCGTACAAACTCACGTTATTGTGAATTTAACGTTTGCTGCATATGCTCACATTTTTCTGCAGAACAATGAGTTTTAGAACACCGCTGTAGATGTATATAAAAATACATATTTCATGCGTCATCTCATGCATACTATTTCTGTCACGACCTAACTCTTGTCACGTCTAACTCTTGTCACTTCTAACTCTAACTCGTGTCACGTCTTACTCTTGTCACTTCTAACTCTTGTCACAACCCAATTGATAAGTTTTCAATTCACTTAAATGTGCCATGTCTTCCAGGAGCGTTTTTCTTCTTCCATACATTTGCCCGTCTTCGGTTACCTTGACACTTTAGTAAGATATTGTCGCTTGAAAGGCAAAAGAGCTCAAGCGACACTTTGGTCCAAAAAGAGTTAAATATGCAGTTTTTATCAGTTTTTTTTTCTGCGTCGAATGCTTTGACTCTCGTCTGATTCTGAAGACTTTTGTGGTACTTCAACCATCTAAAATATATTTACCATTTGGGAGAATGCTTGATTCAAGCGACCAGAGTTTGGGACTTTTGGAGCTTTTTGTTGCTTCAGGTAACTCAGTAGGAACATTGAGTTCCCTGAGTTAACTTTTTTTTCAAAATTATACCAGGTACTGAAGACTATTGTAAAACAAAAAAAACTTTTAAGTGCACTGGAATAAACTTCTCAAAAAGGTGCTTCAGTCCTTTCGCCTTTCCGGCGCCGATATATTCAATGAATCGACACCGCGTTATAAAAATGACACCCATTTACGGATGTCACAAAAAATTATGCTCAAGCCAAACGTCCTAAAACCACTTTGAAAAAATGAATCAACCCTTAACGTTAGATTTTAAAAATGCAGTAAGACAGGCTGTATATTTGGATATCGATTGAATTCTCTCTCTCTCATTGTGTACTTCTTTATTGACTCTCTCGAGTGTTTGCCAGATCAGTGAACCTGTAATATTCTTCAGTGGCTATAGAGCAATATGACGCAAGTTGGAAATCTTCCTTTCTGGTTTGGACTCCACCGTACCTGAAAGCCGATCTTTGTTTGCGATTGTGTCAGAAGAATTTTCAAAGCACACAAACATATTACGTAGGTTACCTGCACGACATATGAAAAATCTATTATATTTTTTAGATTTAATTTTTATTTTCATGACCGACCCAGTTTCGCTTAGCCTGAGCATCGTCAGGTAACAAAATTAAACTTTACCAAAAATACAAATTGTGCGGTTATATAAACATATAGGGGGAGAACACAATAAAAAAAAACAGAATAAGAGAACAGTGAGAAAACATTAGAATAACACTTAAAATTATAACAAAGGAACTGAGAAAAAGATACTTTCACTTCTTATTTCTTTATCCGCATAATAACATTAAAAAATAATTTTATTTTTCAAAAAAAATTCTTCCTCCAGCATAAAAAACCTTCTTTCAGAAATACGACCGGCCTTTTATATAAATAATTATTTAGATAATTTTTGTATCAATTCTCAGGATAAAGATGACAAACTAAATCATTTAGAATTATATAAATTGGATTGTAGTGATTGTTTTCCATTTTGTATTGGTAAAACAACCCATGTTAGAATCAAAGAACATCTTAGATGTTTAAATAACCACGTTTTTTAGAATCCGCCAATCATCTTATTGAAAACGCACCGGTGCTCATATTCTTCACAAAAACGGTTATGGCAACAGATTAAATAATTTAGAAGCACTAGAAATAAAGAAAAGCCAATAAAATTAATAGTCTTATTCTTAATTACCAGTTAAATTTGTCCAGTAGTCCAATATTAAGTATATTTCAAGTAAACTCATACAATTTCTCATTATTCTTTAATCACGTTTTCAGTTGACGCTTTGCCCCTTTCATTTCACATTGTCTGTCTCTTTCTCTATGTTCCATTGTTTTAACATTTCTAAAAACCGTTTTTAGTACAAAGAAACCAATCTATCCTTATCTTATCTCTGAAGTGGACACAGTACCCTAGAAAAAAAATCGGTAGGAGACGTTCCCAACTTCGTTTGATAATTTTCCATTGGTCACGTTTGACTTGTTTGGACGGCCTCCTTGGTCGAGTGGTAAGACGCTCGACTACGAATTCAGAGGTCGCGAGTTCAAACCCGACAAGCGCAAATAACTTTTATTTGATTAATATGTGCCATAACACATTTTACTTATATCAAATAATATAAAGTATAAAGCACAAGAGTTCCAACTGCTCATAACTGTCAAGATCCAGTGAGACTATGGCATCCCCAATTGAGGTATGTTGTGAAGTTGAAGGTGGTGGGGAGTGGAATAAGATGAAGAAGAGGATGGTTGGGAAGTACCTGGCTACTCATATCTAATCACTAAACACGGCTAAAGCCATTTCAAGCAAATTTTCGATTCTGAATGGTGGTCTTTCACTAGGGCGATATAGTGTCTACCACTCTGGAACGTGCCGCAAATATATTATACTATAATACATATTATTATGAATTTAATGTTTTATGACACATGTTGATTAAATAAAACTTTTGCGTACGCCGTGTTTGAACCCGCGACATCTGGATTCGTAGTCGAGCGTTTTACTGCTCGACCACGGAGACCTATTTTTCATTCAAAATCAAAAATGTACCATAAAAGTGTACCAAAACTACAAGAAAAACAAATAAAAAAGTATTCTATAAAAATAGATTAAGGAATTTCATAAAGTAGTTTAACATTCCATGCCGTAGACTCAAAAATAGTGAATTGCTGTTCCTCAATCATCACTCTACTAATTATGGGTATCATTCTCCACTGTCCAGAATGTCGAGACTTGTTAACTCAAGCCATGGTCTTGAAATTTTTTGTACCAGTCTAAGCTATTTTCGTCGTTCTTTAAGACTCTACCAAAACTTGGACTTGACCTTGGCTTTGACTTCAATGTTCTATCTAATTTATATTTTGTCCTATATTTGTCATTGCTTCATTATAATAGTATGTATGTGCTGTTCTTTCTCTTTTGCTCTTTTTTCCCATTTCGTGTTAATTTTTTTTGTAATTGTACAATCGATTGTTAGTGCGAGTATAAAATAAATAAAATACATATTTTCGTAAGGGTGTTTTTTATTATATTTTACCATTTTTCAGTTGTTAACAGTCGCCGTTTAGTTAACGTTTCACACATTTTCACGGCACCGGTTGCTCGTTAACATCGAAATTCAAGATTTGTTTATTACTTGGCTAATTAACATAGCGCCATTTTTTTTTAAATATTACCTCATAACTCAACTTCACAGTGTAATAAGAGGAAACTCGTGAGCTTAAGTAACCTTTACCGTCGATATCGGCAGTAAAGGTCATTTATGAATTCGTTTCCCCCATCGCTTACTACCCGAAGCAAAAGGGCACATTTACGAGTTTTGCATATTCGTTTATTATTACAACGTAAAAGAGGTAACAGAGCATTTATTTATCAGTAAATTTTAAAATATTTTTTTGATAATGGTCATATTATCAATAAATTAATGTTTCTGCAAATATTAATAATACTTAATGATTTCTTTAAAGACTTCAACTGAATCAAGCTTATCGATTTAATGGCTTTGGATTCTGTTCGTTTTTAGTGTTAACGAGTTGAACTAATGACTCAAACGATTCGCTTATGTTGATTTTATATTTATTTATTTATTTATTTATTTATTTATTTTTTATACGCCCATGGGCTTTTACATAACATATAGGTGTAAAATAAAATAACAGTGACATAAAAAATAACAATGACATAAAAATAACAATGCGCCCAAAAACATTTGATGCGACGATTTGATTACGCCCAAGAAAATTAACACTAGTATTTTAGAAAGAGGTATGTTATTATAGCTCTTCTTGTAACTAGATTCAGTGCAGTTGAATATATCTACTATTTCAGCGATAGAATTTCAATGCTGAGGTCCAAGTATTTAAATGACTCAGTCCTGATATTGTTGTTACATTTAAAAAAGAATTTTGGATCGAGTTCTGTTAGGTTAGAAGTAATTAAGCTAAGTAAATCAGGGCTGTCTATAATAATAACAATTTTAAAAATAAAAATTCGTTTAAACAAGAAAAAAAAATTTTAAAACTATTGAATTTATGTTGAGTTTATGTTTAATTTGTGTTGAGTTTATGATGAGTTTATGTTGAGTTTTTGTTGAGTTTATGTTGAATTTATGTTGAGTTTATTTTAAGTTTATGTTGAGTTTAAAAAATTACTTAATCTCCTCCTCGTTTTTTTTTCAATTCAGTGTTTTATTTTCGAATTTCGAACACGTAATGTACCTTCTTGTTTTCAGTACAAACTTATGATAATTTTGTATAAAATGCAAACCACCATAATACGGGCATATTCCTAATTTAGAGGGTCGCAATATCGTCGCTGCAAAGGCAAAATGGCTTAAGCGACATTTCTTTAAAATGAGTTTGGAGAAAAATATGCAGTTTATATTTTTTTTAAATCTGCATCGAACGCTCTAACTCTCGTTTGATTCTTTTGTGGCCCTTCACTAATCTACAATATATTTACCATTAGAGAGAAGGCTTCACTAAAGCGCCACGAGTTTAGGACTTTTTTATTTTGCTTTCTTGTCGCTCAGATAACTCAATTGCGAGCATTGATTGACCTGAGTCATTTTTTTTTTCAAAATCAAACCAGGTACTGAAGACTTTTATTGAAATTTTATTGGGAAACGAAAAAAACTTTAAAGTGCCCCAACCTCACAAAATGGCGCTTCAGCCGTTTTGCCTTTCCGGCGACGATATGTTGTATTTTATAAATCTGTCTCATAAATGATGTTGTAAGACTTATTAATAATTGAATAAATAAGAAGAAAAAACTACCATTTATCTAGAGATGGTCGATATCAGAGTTAGGTGTACCTGCGGTTCCAGTCACCGGTGACCGGCGAGGAACCGGTTATTTATCCAGTTATTTTTGGAACCGGTTCCTGGTGCCAGAAAAACGAACGAGGATTTGAGATTTTTTCGAAAAATACTAGAAAATCGACAAAAGTTCCTCGCCAAAAAAAGTACTAGTCGGTAGAGATTTGAAAACGAAAAGCACTGGAAAGAACGAACAAAGGATATCGATATTTTCTTTTCGAAAATTTG
The DNA here is from genome assembly GCA_022651775.1 of Drusus annulatus. Taxonomy (NCBI): domain Eukaryota; kingdom Metazoa; phylum Arthropoda; class Insecta; order Trichoptera; family Limnephilidae; genus Drusus; species Drusus annulatus. The sequence goes on from JAGWCC010000165.1 coordinate 710,153, forward strand.
GAACCGGTTCCTCGGAGAAATAATATCGACGGTTCCAGTGACCGGCTAGGAACCGGTTTCTTTTAACCGGGACAGGAATATCGACCATCTCTACATTTATCCGTTCTACCACCTACCCACCTCGATTGGCGGAGAATAAAATCTTGAGTCCAGAATGTCGGAATTCTCCCATTATCTCCAACGCCTGTAATCCTATCATGCCGTGTTCCACGCAACGTAATTAAAGTTTAGCCGATCAGGGTTTATTGAATTCGGTCAGTCGTCGATCTCTCTGCTGGAGAGGTGAGACCTGATAAAACATTTACTCTGGTTAAGAAAAGATTCATGTTTTTAATGCGGAAAACATTTTCCTTATTTTCCGCAATGTAGAGAATCGGCGCTTGATACTTTCTTGCTATCCTTTTTTCAACGTTTTTTATTATTTTGTTTTTCCACGTGGTGGTACATAAACGAATTTGAATAGTATAAATTATCAAATAATTGGCATTTTAAATTTACACTTGCTTAAGGGTCAGCACCCAAAAATACACAATATTTGCCTTTCTAGTACAAGCAATATAATAATAACAAGAAATATACGAGTAGTCAGAAAAATGTCTAAGGTTTCCAGTCAATACAATTCTTAAACAGTAATCTTTTAAACTCCTTATGAAATGCGTACTGGATTTTTAGATAAAACGTTCAAAAATGCCTTTGCTGGTTTTCAAACTGCACCTTTTCCTGACATTTTGGTATGTTTTTCATTAAAATTCAAAGGGTTACAGTTAAACGATTGTATTCATTGGAAACCTCAGATATTTTTTTAACTTCCCATAGAAAATTAGAATGCTACAAAGTAATGTTTAGCGTCATTCTTGAGTGCTGACTCTTAAATCTTTAAAAGGGATTGAAGCTGTTAATAACGTGTTTAAAGGTTGCACGGAAGGTTGCTTCGTTGGAAGAATAAGTCGAGGATACTTCAGGAAGATCCATCGCGATCACATGAAGTAAGTACCTAAACTATACGGGCTTTTTCAAGAGTCAGAATAGTATAATAAAATGTATGAGGCGATGTTTCGACTGGTTAGTAGCTGAATTGACAAATGTATCGGGATCCCACCCAGGTGCCTTGGGTTCATTTTTTCTGCTGAGTACTCCATCTTTGCACAAGTAATATTTCCTGCTTAAAATCATGGTAGTAGAAGTTTTTTTTATATGGTCTGGTTATTCGTAGCCCAGAAATGTTTGTTTTTTCTTTAAAAAAATAAACTGATAATAATATGAGGGTGGGTCGCATCAAGAGTGTGTGCCATAACGGTGTTAAAGGGAACTCCATCATCTTTACCTATCCCTATGGAGTTATGGTGTCGTAAGTGGTTTTAACTGTATATAAACCGTGATACCAAGTCAGTTTCTGTGGTGAATGGTTAGTGCGATCCGACGTTCAAATCATTACCGCTTCACAATATCTCGTAAATTTACGATAGTTACGATATATTCTTAAAATCAAATCAATGGGCTGTTTGTAAAGTTGGTAAACTGGAAAAAATATACTTTCCATGAGAGATTTTAAAGGGTTTTTATCGTAGTTTTGTCATAAATTATACAGAAAACCTAAGTAAAAAAATTGGAACATGTGACACTTGTTTTAAATATTTTATGTCAAGGCATCGAAACTTCAAGGTCTTCGTAAATATCTATGGCATTATTGAAAAAGAAACGTTTTCTAATTTTAATAACCGTCTCTTTAGCGTTGTAAAGGGAAACTAGATAAAAGGTTTGTTTTATTTGTGTTGAACACACAGTGGTAGGTGCTTGACTTTAATTAAAATTTATCATCACTCGAGGGGTCGAATAATGAAAGACCTCCCAGCCAAGGTTCTTGATTTCAGCGTACGAATAAATAGGAAGAAGATTACTTGAGGTTGATGAAAGCTATAAGATAGAGGTTATCTGAACTGGAATCGATGCTTATCTCATATTTATCAGTTGAAGTTTAACGGCTAATGAATTCTAGAAATGTGGTTGAAAGTTAATATTTAAATCATATAAAAGTTTTGAACGAGAAGTTAGTGCTATCTTACTTGAACGAAATAATTACCGGTCTTAAATAATGAAGTCTGAGCATCACGAAAGCTTTATACAAACTTTGGATCTAATTTGTGCATTTTTTTGTTTTATATTTTTACGGATCAAATGACGCTCGCGTCTCTTTGTAGCATTCTAATACAAGCAATACTACAAAAATTATTTACTTGCAATTTTTCTATGGGTAGTTAGAAAAATGTCTGAGGTTTCCTGTGAATACATTTTTTTTTAACTGTAGTCCTTTAAATTCTATGCAAAACATACTAAAATGTCAGTAAAAGGTGCAGTTTGAAAATCAGCAAAGGCATTCTCGAACGTTTTACCTAAAATTTCAATATGAATTTCATAGAGAATTTAAAATATTACTTTTAAAAAATGTATTCACTGGAAACTTTGGACATTTTCCTGACTACCCGTATAGAATCAACAAATAAATATGTGTAGCTTTACTTGTACTATAAAGCTAAAGTGTGTATTTTTTGGTGCTGACTCTCAAGGCTGTAGCGGTTGGTAGTTGTTTTGTGATAAAAGGAATACGTTTGAAAAGAAAACACAGTTATTATTTATTGTTATAAAGAAAAGATTTTTCAAGCGATGAATTTTTCCGAAGATTTTCTAGAATTTAGTGCTGCCCATATTTGAATTTATTCATACAAAAAACTGCTTAACCCTCCGAGACCTAAATTTATTCCTGCTGGGACGACAACTTCACCATATCCTGAGGTTTTGCTTTTAAAAATAAACCGGAGAGTACTAACATAATAGAAAAAATAGATAAATTGCACGGTGCTAAAAGGTCTTGAACGTAAAAAATTCAAATAGTTATTGTGGAATAGATTCTTTGAAGTGATCTCAAAGAATCTACGTATTTTAAAAAGCCATCGCAAAAAGTTACTTGCCGCAACCAATACAAAGGTGGACAATACACAAAAACTTCAAATATCTATTTGCATAAATTGAAAAGATTTATCCTCTAAAAATACAACAACATAATAAATATCCCTTTTCCTGCATTATACACAACATGTCTGCTTTTAGCTCATATACTCTTGAACGGTGTATCATTAATACCCCACATCCTGGCTGAAATTGGATTATATGCTCCTGGTCGTTTCACGCGAGGCCGCCAACACAGGTTTCTATTTCTTCCCAAGTGCAGAATTAACTTACCAATGGTGATGTCCCTGTGAAGACTTACTAGGGCAATTAATTGGTTTCTCTAGACTGTTTTGTTATTATTCTGAACCCATAATGTCTAAACAATCATCTGAATGCCTTACAATTCTCACGATATCTCCCGATAATATATGCATTAACGTTTCACCGCTCGTCTATCATTATCGACTCTTGGAATAATACATAAATCTCACAAGCCATACAAATCACTTGGCTGCCTTCAATCGTGTTAACATCCTAAGGTGACTGATTTAACAACAATGTTTCTGTGTTGCCGAGATGTTAATCTGATATTTCAGTGTAATTTAATAACACGTATATTGGTGTGTCTTTGTACATATCCACTTTTATGAAAGTGAATGAAAATGATCTTATTTTGTATAGCAGTCTTACATGTTTTTAAAATAACGCAAAATAAATACAGTTATGAACAATTAATATTGTATAGAATTTAAAAAGCGTTTCAGAACTGTTATTTTAAAAAAATAATTTTGTTTGTTATTATTTTACTAATAAGGGAAGAGGTTAGATCACAGCTTGAAGTGATCGTTGAAGTTTGAAAAAACATCGTGATGTTTTTTAACTTATACGTTCTGATTTGTTAAGGAAACCGGTCAATATTAAAATAAATAAATAAATTTTTTTTTATTTAAATTATACTATTGTATAGCTTTAAACAGCGTTCCAGAACTGTTATTTTACAAAAATAAGCCAATTTTTATTATTATTACTAACAAGGGAAGAGGGTAGATCACAGCAAGGAATTCAATAAAAACATAATATTTTTTAAAAACCAAGTTCGTTTGTCAGGACAAAATTAAAACATAAATATTTATTTTTTAAACTGTCCTAACGAAGAGAGGGTGCTTCCGAAACCGTTCGATAAAAATGCTAGATCTAAGTGGTTTAAATCAAATTAATATGTTTCTATTATAATTATGGCAAGCCACAAAGTAAATTCTTTTTATGAATAATTTATCAAATGTTCAATGGGGAGACTAAAGTGTGCCAGAGATGACAAAAAACTGGTTCAACTTGTTAAGTAAATTAAATAATTCTGTTTATCTGTCTACTTTGTGCTAACGCTCGCAGGACCATATCACTCTCCTCAAACAATCAATGAGGTCTCAGCTCTGCCGAGAACGTGATCAATATATATATACAGTAATAAGATATGTGCATAAGATAGGACCTAGCTTAGAAAGTTAACCTAGCTCAAATAGAAGCGTATATACGCGGTACAAAAGTAGATACTCGAATGAAATTTGTCGTTCAATGGAGGAGACTCTCGTCAGACCTTCAGTTTGAGAATTTAGTAAATATGCATGAGAAGCTTCCATTCTTAGCATTTTCAATAAACCAAAAAATCAGTTACATCGGAGAGTGACATTTAGACTTTAATATTGAGAATGTTTTGTTCACAACCTTGGTAGATTTTGTATTTATTTAAAGTGATAAACCTTCTGGAAAATGCTACCGGTACCTAAACTTCTGATTCAAAGAAAAAAAAACCTTTCAATCGAAGAACATATGTTTTTTTGTAAAATATACTTATATAGCTACAGTAAATAATACAGTTCTTCGTTGTATTATTTATTTAAACAATATAAATTGGAAAATGATTAGACTTTTTTTCTTTCCTGTATCTTTTATTTTTCTTATTTTTTAAACATATTCATTTAGTTTCAACAAATAAATAATATTAATTTATTTAACGTATACTAAAATTTTACACGATGAAACTGACTGAAGATTTCTTGCACACATTATTACAACGAATCTAACCATAAGTCTATGATGTGCTTGAATAACAGTATTCACTTTTGATGAAAATAATTTAATATATTCGTAAAAAAAAAAAAGAACAATATTGTCCTGAAGATGAAAGATTGCTTCCGAAACCGGTCGACAAAATATTGAAAGTAAAGTGATTTTAAACAAAGTTTATCTGTTTTATTTATAAAATAATTTAAATCTATTGAAGTATCTGTGAAATCGAAAAATCCTTTGAAGTGAAATCAATAGTATTTGTTTACATAATCTTTTGCTTTATGAAAGAGGAGTTTGTTGAAATGAATATATTCAATTCGTAAGTTAAACGTTATAATTCTATGTGGGTATGACATGTAAATCCTAGCTTTGTGAATCGAAATAGAGAAATTTCTTTTTTCGATGAATACATTATTTGTGTTTCTTTTTTGTATTTATTTAACAGTTATTTTTTATCCGTAATGCGAGTTGTCTGATTTCATATTGCCTTTGGTTTTGTGTTACGGGATCCTACGGAAAAATGAATTTTAATTTGAAAAACGAGTTCTCAACTCACAAATTTATTACACGTTGGACTTATTTGAAAGGATTGATACATTTTCTAAATCGACTTCTATTTAGTATGTATTGAAAATTATCCTTCATATAATTATACATTGTGTATTAAACGAGCCCATAAAATATGATCAAGTTTTCAATTAAACTTGTTTTTTTGGACTATTCTTTTTTAAAATAATAAAATGCAATTTATTTGGGAACACTTCGATGTATTATCCTTCTTCAATTGTTTAACAGCAGCTACAAAAAAAAGTATTTAAGTACTGGAGGCTCTCGCTCGATAAGAGCCTCCTAATCTTCTTTTATTTTTTAGTAAATAGAGTGACCTGCTGGCTGAATATGGTGTAAGGAAAGTCAAAACCTTTTATTTTAAACCTACAGCTAAAAGGGTTTTTTATTTGATCACAACTTACACACGGCATCAACGGTACATTTGTAACGTTTGGGATGGAAAAAAAATCAATTATGTATTATGTTGGTATTAATAAATAGATTTTTTATTTTATTCACTTTTATATTTTACAAAATTATTAATATATAGAAGACAGCTTTAAAAAAAACCTATCACGAACTGCATATACGAGGCCTGTTCGAAAGAAAAGGTGAATTTTGAATTTTCGCGGGCTGTGGACATTCGATTATCGTTTTTTTTTGTCATGTTGGTACACATTATTACTTTTGAAAAAAATGGATCAAAGAATATGTATAAAATTTTGCGTTAAAATGGAATAAAGTGCTCCAACGCACTTAAAATGTTGACTGTGGCATTCGGCGAGTCTACTTTTTCTCAAAAATTTGTTTATAAGTGATACAAGCGCTTTACAGAAGGCCGAGAAGATGGTGGATTTTATTCTTTGATCCATTTTTTTTTTCAAAAGTAAAAAATCTAAGAACACACAAAAACGTGACTAACCTTTCCAGTTGTCAAAAACAAACCAATAATCCAAAATGGCTGATAATGCTAACATATGATAAACATATGTGTACCAACATAACAACAAAAAAAACGATAATCGAATGTACACAGCCCGCGAAAATTCAAAATTTACCTTTTCTTTTGAACAGGCCATGTGTGTCTGTATTATGGAATTGGTTTTAAAAAAATCAATAGCTTGTAGAAGTCCACAAATGATCGAGTAGCTACTTTTTTTATTTAAATTAATACCGTACATGAGTCCTTATTGCTCCAAACTGTCTGAAGCCAGTGGAACTATGGCATCCCCAATTGGGGTATGTTGTGACGCTGAAGTTAGTAGGGAAGGGAAAGAGATAGAGAATAAGAAAGTTGGAAGTAGCTGGCTATTTAGATCTGGTCACCAAACATGACTAAAACCATTTCAAGCAACGTTTTGATTTTAAAAGGTGGTCTTTCCTAGGGAGGTAATGAGTGTATTTACCATTCTGGAACGTGCCGCAAATGTAAAACATACATTTTTAATCAATATTTATATTGTAATAACACTCTAGAAGTTACTAATCCTTTTACGTTTTATCTATTCATTCCTATTGTTTTTAATTAAACTTTTTTCGCCCTTTCTACATCATATTCATTACTCTTCTGACTTATATTTTATCTGTATAGAACGAAACTGTTTTACTCATTATAAGATGAGTTATATTTTACTTTTAACTAATAAAGTCGATATCTTTTTCTAGAGCATTAAAACTACTCGAACCGCAAGCTCTGGCGTGGTGATATTTGATTTTTTTTCTCAAATTTCTAAGTTAACGCGGCTGAAAAAAGTGTGAAAAATATATTCCTGAAAAAGTTCTTTGCAAAGCCGTGTAGTAAAATTTTCGAGATCGTTTTCTATTATATCTGTCGAGATTTAATGGAAAAAGTTTGTTAACACCCTTTTCAATAAACTGACCACAGACGTTACTAAGACTATGTGAGTTTTTTTAAATTAAATCCTCGGGTTTATAAATGTTCAAATATTTTTTTCAAATTCTAATATACGAGTATAATTTATCCCGAAAATGGCTTGTATAAAAACAATAGTTTTTTTCACAGGAAGCAAATACTTCGTGGTTAGACATAATTGAAAAAGGTTTTTATTTGTATAACACAACTTTATTGAATATATTATTGTCAACTAGTTTCAGCTCAGCCTAAACCTTCATCAGGATTGTTCTTAATAATTAACTGTTTACTAATTAACCTAATTCAATTAAAAGCAATCACGAATTTCACTAACCTTCTAATATAGATGTGATCCATAGAAATGGGATAGGTCTACGTTTAAATCATTTGGAAGTTTAAAAAAAAACCTTTAATATTATCAAAAATCATTTACTTAACCATTCTTGATTATATTTTTCATGCCTAGTTTGATAAGTGTGTATATATGTGTGTGTATATAGTCCTGATGAAGTTTTAGGCCGAACCTAAATTCGTTAACGAAAATATGTTCAATAAAGTGGTGTTAAACGAAAAAAAAAAAAATATTTTTAAAATGTTATGGACATGTAATAAAATGCCTTGATGGGATTTATTAATTGATTGGGAATTTATTAAGTAAAAAAAAACTTCGATATTTTGCTAGTGATGCTCGGAGAAGTCATTATTGGATATCTGAGAATTTAAAAATGAAGCGAGTATGTTTCAACAAGTGCCTAGTGAATATTCTTAGCTAATAATAATTGTTTAAGTGGGAATTAATTGTGGAACTTTAGAACATGTGAGATTATATTCCGAGATATATACATTCAACGAAACTTTATCATCGAAAAAAGGATAATTTTTTTTTTAATATTGTATAAAAATGTTAGCATATTGTGTCAAAACCACAAAATTAATTTTCTTCAGAAGGGTAAAAAAATAACATTTTCAATTTTATTTAGATCGATTGTTGGTGTATTTTTAATTGAACTCCATTTTATTAGTGATTGAAAAACATCATCAGCTTTTTTTAAACCGTCCTTTATAGATTCGATTAGATTTGGTACTAAATTTATACAGAAAAGAAAAGTTAAATATTTTTTTTATTTAACATCATTATTAAAATGTCAATATTTTTTTGACATTTTCTTTCGAATAAGGTTAAATCTATTAGGAATAAAAACGTTACTTTTATATCTAACTTTACTTATGGCTCCACAGATTTTTAATATTGTTAGCTTCGCCCTCAAATAGACCTCTTAAGATAATTTTTTTTTTTTTAAATGAATACCGCATAATCAGTCCCAACTGTCTGGAGCCAGTGGAACTTTGGTTTTCCCAACTGGGGTATTTTCGAGGCTGAAGGTAGAAGGAAAGGGAAAGAGATGGTGAAAATAAAGGCTGGTAAGTACTTGGCTAGTCAAATCTGGTCACCAAACACAACCAAAGCATTTTCAATCATCGTTTGGATTCTGAATAGTGGTCTTTCACCAGGACGATATTTAAGAGTACCTGATTTTCTGGCATCCATAACAAAACCTCAAAACTAGCTCACACCCTCTCGCTCAGTATTTTGATAAAAATATCAATAATTTTATTATTATTTATTGAATCAGGTATTTATATGTATAACTTAATAGGTAATCAGTACTTAAAGGTCTCAAAAATATAAACGAACTATTAAAATCATTTTTAATTCTCGTGAATAAATATCGTAAATATTGATCATTTACTTTTTTAATTAGTTTCGTATCACAACCGTCAAAGTGTCTCGCGTCATTCACCCAGAAATCGTTTGAATTTTTTCTGATCATTACTTCTATAAAAAAGTTAAAATAACTAAATAATTAACATTTAAGATCTTTACTTGCCTTTTCATATTATTTCTCCACTAAGCACCATCCTGGTTTCTGATATTAAAAATCGTTCTACTATTCTTTTTAATTCAGCTTCTATTTTTATCACAGTCTTCTTAAGTATTTCCTACTTAAAAACAACCGCCAGGTATTGAAATAATTAATATAAAATCGATTATCAAATCGTAAAATTCGAAATAACAAAAAAGCTTATTTTCAATCATAGCTTAATAATAGTATAGTTATATAATTAACTGACCAATTTTACAGTTTTTATTATGTAACTAGTTTCCATCCGTGAAAAATCACGGGAACTAATTTCACTTGCCAAGAAAAATGTCAATTGCTTTAATCCACATAGTTCAAATAAAGAACCTGAATAATTTTACCTTAAAACTAAAATTTTACCTTACCTTGGATGAACCAAGTGTGTATGCAGAATGAGTTGATGATGAATATTAGAAAGTCTGAAAGTTTGAAAGAGAGAGTACGAGAACAGCCTTCAATATAGTGGTAAATGGTGAATACTTGGAGTAAGTGGATGAGTTTGTGTATTTAGGAAGTATGTTTACGAAAGACGGAAAGGCTGGTAAGAATATTGAAAAAGGGGTGAATGCAGGATACTTCATAAATGGAGGACTGAACGCAGTTGGCGCAAATAAGAAATTGTCCAAAGAAGCAAAGCTAGCAGTCAACAATGGAGTTCTTATACCAACCCTGATGTATGGCAGTGAGGCATGGAACTGGCAGAGGAAGGATGAATGTAGACTGAATGCTTTGGAAATGAGATCCCTGAGACGTATGTGCGGTAAAGCCAAGTATGACCGTGTTAAAAATGTGAATATTTGGAAAGAATTCAATGACCGTAATGAATAGAATCCAGAAAGGGACGGGTTTGGGTTTGTAAAGTAAATAAAAAAAGAAAGGAGTGTGAAAATTTTATTTGATGCGAAAGTGGATGGAGGAAGTCGGGGACGCCCGAGGAAGATATGGGACGATCAAGTGAACCAAATACTGGCCATAAATTGGCCATGTAAAGAAGAGTCAGAATAACAGGATAGTATGTGTGAGACGATGTATGAATGTGAATGAATCTAAAAGTGTGTGCCAAGATGGAGTTATATGGCGGTCCGTCCTCTTTGCCTACCCCTGGGGTGAAACGGCGTTATGGTTAGTTAGTTAGAAAATATTAACTTGATTATTAAATTGATATTTTTTCCAACACATCCATCAGTTCCAATATTGAAAAGGTCACACTCGTACGTACGTACTTAAGAAATAATGTTATTACGTGGATTGTATGATTTACATTGTAATTTTGTTGTACTTTAAATTCGTCTTTTTGAGAACTTATAATTTTCAGTTATACCTTTTAAGCGGATACATTTAATGAAACATCTAAAGAATATCGTCTAAGATCACTGGAATAAATCTTTCATAAAGAGATGCCCGCGCATCTTGGTCATTTTTTTCAAGGAACGACATCCTGCTATTAATCTAATGGGTTTGGCTAGACCATTATTTTATTACTAGTGCACCCGTAAAAATCACGGAGAATTATTATTGTAGGTTTTGTGATGCTGAATTTTTTCACCCTCCTTAGCAGATAGAGTATTCAAAAAAGTTATTTTCATTGAAATTTAAAAAAAATGCTGTAAGGGTGAGTTTGTTATATTAAAAGAGAGTGTAGAGTTCGATAAAGAGACTTGGTATTTATTTATATAAATAAGAATTAATGAAGAGGGACTTGAAAGGTTTCCCTTTATAACTTTAAACAATTTTCTACAAATAAAATAAACTGAAAGCACAATTCAGCAAAATTCTCAAAGATAATATCGCACTGAGTATTCAAAGACCTCGCTGAAAGGGATCGTCGCGTTATCAGAAATCAGGTCTTGAGACTAGTTCTGGATCTCTGCTGTTTCAAGGACGCGCAGCGCCTTTCGTAGGCCAGCGGGACGCGGCCTTTAGCACGCAGTAGGAGTAGAGGATGAAATTCCTAGGATTGTTTCAGCGATTGCCCAATTGGAGTTTGGCTCTAGATCTACGCAGCTCGACATTGCTAGAGAGGGACGGTGCTCTAGACCGGAGCGAGACAGTATTCGAAGCCACGCGCCTTGTCGCGTTACAATGTGTAATTTTATTTTGTTGGCACTGTCGCGAATAAATTCCTGATCAACTGCATGAAAGACAACTATCCTGATCATTACACCATCAACCCTTCTGAGGATGGCAACATAAATTCACTATATGTAGGAATCTAAAATATGAATTTTGATTTTTCAATGTAACGTGCTCACATCACAACGTAAATAATATGTTTATTATTATTAAATTGTTAAGTATGTTATCTTTGTGAAAGTTTATTTCACAAATCATTCATAATTAACATAGTTTGGATTCACTTTATTTATGTTTTTTTATTTGAAATCATATTTTTTTGTTAGTTTCTAATTACTAGTTTTATCATTTGTTCGTTACATCTTCGGACACGTAAAGATAAACAAAATATTTTTTAGAGTCGCAAATAGCTGGCTATAAAAAAAATAATAGTGACTTTAAATTTGTATAGTAGGTAATCAGTTATTTTATTATTCCTAGGGTTTTTATAAGTTTGTCAATTGTTTTTTCATGTGACTTTGCCTCTCGCAAGAGGTTTTTATCTGAATCCAATTGTGATGTTAATGTCGTCCGTATATTTTGTTTTTGGCCTCCTTTTGTTTCAATTGGTGTTGTTTTGTTTATATATCGGTCCGTTATTTAACTCGCCAAATGGTGCCCACTTCACATTTTCAGCTAAAAATTAATTTCTCAACCGGATGTGTGCTCTCTCAGACTGCTCTCATGTTTTTTTGAGTAATTGCTGGACGTTCTTTACTGTACGTATTTTGTCATCGTTAAGTCATGTTTACGACACGTAGTTTAGTACAGAGAGAAAACGTTAGTCAAATTTAACTTCTCATAGCCCCAGAGGCATTTTTACAAATACGTTTAAATAGATTTAAAAAATTGCGTGGGTTTTTCGCTTTAAGCTTTTTAATAAATTGTAATCCTTAACGAAATGCCTGACTTGTACGTTTTTATCTTAATTAATTTGTATTATTTGTATACTTTACAAAACACTTTAGCAATGTATTATCTTCACACGGGTTGGGCGGCGTTTTGAAGCCTGCCAAGGAAGGTTCTCCAGGAAGGAATCGGTAATGTACTAGGTTTGAAGAGGCTCAGATAAAATCAAATTAAGAAAAATTGAAACCATTAGCTAATTCCATAAACGTTTCATTTGATAAGTCAGAGAATCAACCCTTTTCATATTGAAAAATTCACGATCTTTAAATGGCACTTGTACTCGTCTTATAAGTTAACCTTTTTAACATAAAAGTGTTTACAAACCTTGACGTGACAGGAAACGCAGGTCTGGTTTCATACAATATTATTTGTTTAAATCGTTTTCCATCTTAATTAACGATCAACTCATGGCTTTACAACACGCACGCAGTTTACAACTTTTTGATGGATTTAACAAAATCATTATCTTTACTTGATTAAGTTGAAATTCGTGGTGGCTGAACAAGTACAGCCCTGACGTTGTACTCGGCTGTTTCTAACGCCTGTTAGGGGAAGAGTTCTATTGTATGGGCCCCTTCAAAACAAAACCATATCCTCGAAATAGAAAGAGTGCAAAAAAGGTTTATGCGTTACTTGTACATAAGGGAGTATACATACTACTCATTTTTTATTTCCTTCGTTGTTTTTATGCGGAATGTTTGATTTCCACACCCTGCCCGCCAAAAGATGTTTTTGGGTAAATATTTTTATAAGTTGATTTCTGGAGGAGATCAATGTGTTTACCATAAGAAAATACATTTGTTAGATTTACCTTGGGTTTATGTTCTATTTTAACCTTTTTTTAAAAATTAGCTAATAATTTTATACGGAGATGATTAAAAGAAATTTAAATAATTCAAATAAATTGAAAATAAATTATTTGATAAATGAAGTAATAATTTTTTTTTATATGTCCCACTCAAGACATTCACACGGTGAGCTCTGATTTCAAGCAAATTTTATGTCTGGAATTTTTAGGTCAACGCAAGTATTTTTAGTAAAGTTACGAGTATTTCCATCATGACCGTTGCATTGAAATATTGATTTGACTGTTACAACGTAATACAAGTGAATATAAGAGTGTTAAAACTTTGGTGAAGCCAAGCAGTGGGTAACTAACTAGAATGAAAGATATGAACGTTCGTATTGTGTAGCTCATTGAGTTGCAGCTTTAAGATGTTCGGATGTTAATGTACTTTGTCTCAAACACGTCAAATGAAACGTCTTAGCAAGTTCTCTTTAAAGTTCTTTTTTATTAAAGTACGTAGTTTCCAGACTCTAATTCAGATTAATGGCAACATTGAGCGGCGTAGAAAGAACAGCTGTCTGTTTATATACCTAATATGTTGGTTCTCGTAACTTGGAATTTCAGGAATAATACTAAAAGTACAATGAAAATAAACACCACACTTCACAGTGGCTAACGTAATTTTAACGCAATTATAGAGTTATTATAATTAAAAGCATAGAATTATAAAAATAAAACTCGCGTTGAAACTGGGTAAAATGTGAAAACGTAGGTACAGTTCAATGTTTTTTTAGCTTTCTCGTTTGGCACATGTCACGTTTCAGTTATCGTTTTTGTTATTTATCCTTCATATTTACTAGGAAACTCATTCACCGCATCAATCTAGATATTTAAAAATATTGAAGAAGAAAAAAATTCCGCCAGTCTACAAAAATTCAACTTTTTCAAAAACCTACTCTAAAAGTTTTTTTTTCTTTGTTAGTTTTTTCACTAGGCATTTTTATTTTTTATTTCGTTATTTTTTATAATCTGTTTCTCGACGAATAACCCTTAGATATACAAATTTGAAGTAAATCCTGTACTGTACGACAAATTCAGAAAGTCCATTTTTAATTTCGCTCCCATGCCCTAAACCGGAACAATAAATAAAATGTAAAAATCGCAATTATAATTTTAAGTTAATAAGGGTGTCTATCTGGTGGGGAGTATGTCCCTGCATATTTTCTTTTTAAACTTGGAATTAATATCTAATAATAGAAAATAAGATCTGTACAGCGCTCTTAAGGTGATTTTTCACAAAAACGGCGCTATACAAATCATCCAAATATTATTATTATTATTAACGAATCTCTTCGTTTTTGTGAAAATAAATTTTAATATTACATTTTCATAACATTTATATATTTTTTTGTAGTTTGTCGTTTTTTATGGGGTACAGACAGGGGAACTATATCGCCACCCAGTTAAGCAGCGTTGTGAGGCGGGTTAAGATAGGGGGTGTTGGAAGGGATTGGAAAATGCGGGCATTGAAGAGGCCTGGATTAAATGCAAGAGGAAATAGACACATTCTTGAAGCCCACATCAACTGTAGACAGACGTTCAGCATGTTAATAATAAATATTTGGCCAATTTTTTTTGTTTTTTTTTTTTACTTATTGCGATGGCCGTAATGGTTGAGAAATGTATCTATGTTCACCGGAAATGTTTGCTTGTATATATTTTCTCCATTGTGTCCATATTTTTTCAAATCGAGCACCAGACACCTCGTAAATTTTACAATAAAAAACAGCGTGTAAGTTAGTTTTATTGCCTGTTTCCAGCACACGTTCCTTTGATTAAATTATTTAAACAGCGCTTCTTTTTTCTCATCCATCCAAACTCCAAATCAGACGTACATTTACGTACACGCATTACGTTTACCTCCATACCTCAACTCTCCAGCCTTTTTTTATCTCACCGTAGTGTGTTTCTATGCTCGCGTTTTCATCAATACTATGTTAACTGCCTTATTATTATCCCGATAATAATCTCGCTATCTAACCAGTGGCGGCTCGTGAGTTTTTAGTGTGCTGGAGTGCTAAGATTGAAAAATACCACATTTGTAGTGTTGTTGTAGCCGAAAATGATTTTCATTTTTTTTCAAGATTTTATTTTTTGTATAAATATTTTCAGGATTTTTCAGTTTTGGTGGTGCACTGCACGGATTTCTGAAAAATCTTCAAACAAAAAGTTGAAATTTCGAAAAAAAATTAAAAGTGTTTTCGGCTACAACAACATCAATGATGACGTTTTTTTTCAATCTTACCACTCTAGCACACTAACAGACTCAATTAAATTTACCCCTTTTTTTCTATTTTTTTAAATAGATAAAATACATTTTGAACTCAATTAAATTTTAAAGGCAGAACAAAACATAACTTTTTTCTATTTTTTTTAAATAGAATCACAACAAAATATTTACGTAAAAGAAGGCATTATTATTAAATTTAAATATTTACGAAGAAACAAAAGAATCATCAGCTATGGATTTTTGTGATAAGATTTTAAATGAATTTATGGAATTTGAGAAGATGACAATTTTGTGATGTTTACTTATTTCATTGTTCAATCTTGACGTTCTTGGTATAAAATTATATTATACCGTGTTATCCAGGTGTATGCCTGTCCAGAACAATAAAATAAAATTGTATATCGTGGTCTAATGTAAAGCGTGATCTTACTCACTAAGGTACTATCAACTAGATTATTAACAATTTTGAAAAACATAGTCAAATCAATAAACATTCGTCTTTTGTGTAGGCTCTCAAATTCTAAGTGGTTGGGTATCTGCTCCTCTAAGTAGACTAATGAACTATATCACTAACTTTATCACATTTGTGTTGTTCTAAGAAGCTCCTTAGCTTTTCTGATGACACTTATCAATGGAACGCTTTAAAATGTTAAGAAAAAAAATAAAAAAATAATTTTCACCCTACAACATTTCACAATATTTATACATATTAACCACTTTGGAGACCTAATATAATATTTGTCTGGTACTGGGTCATTTTTCACGTCTACGGTATTATTAGTTACACTTTTAAACCTTCTGCGATGAGTAGTAATGTTCATAATTTACAAATACACAGGCTTTTAAAAAAAAATCGTAATACGTTTCGCCTTAATTCACAATACTTCAACTTTGTAATTTTTCTTGAAACAATAATGTTTCTGATGTTGATGTTGATGTTGACATTGAAAGTTCAAAGCTGAATATATTTCAAACAAGCTTCATTCTTGAATACCAATGGAACCCCCCAAACCTGAATACGAAATTTCTATTGAGTTGTTGCAAGGAATATTGTAATAAATAATATGTATTTAAAACAAAGTGTTTATGTAGAAGGTACAATCAAGGCA
Organism: Drusus annulatus; assembly: GCA_022651775.1. Taxonomy (NCBI): domain Eukaryota; kingdom Metazoa; phylum Arthropoda; class Insecta; order Trichoptera; family Limnephilidae; genus Drusus; species Drusus annulatus. Next base: position 726,717 of record JAGWCC010000165.1, read on the forward strand.
AATTAAATGATGAACACTGTGCTTTATGTAGTTGAAATTTTACTTTCGCAACTAACTCTTTCCCAGGCGACAGAAAGCAAGACAAGTTACTACCTGGTATTGAATCCAATTGAAAATTGATGAAAAAAGCAGGAAACAAGCCTACGTTGAAAGCTTTTAGGATAAGGCGAGAGGATGAAATCAATTCTGAACACAATCCCTAAGATTTTATAGGAAAAAGGACAATATACATTCTTTAAAGAAAGTGATTTAAACGAACAAAGGTTTTTTAAATGCTCCATCCAAGAAAGGTTTGAAATGTGAATAAGTACCATTATTTCATACACGTAGGAAAAAAATAGGCTTCGTTCCCTGAAAATATGGGAATGTCTCTCTGTATTATTTATTTAAATCATTCCGAAATGAAAATTTTTCGTAGCTTTGCGAAAGAGGGTCTAAAATCTCACCGGCAAGTTCCAAACGAAAACCAAAAACAAACATCTTCGCTGGAAAGGCAAAATTGCTTAAGCCATACTTTGTTTATATATGATTTGAATATGCAGTTTTTGATCAGTTTTTTTTTGCATCAAATGCGCTGACTCTCGTTTTATTCCGAAGACTTTTGTGGCGCTTCAGCCATTTGAAATATATTTACTATTGAACTAGCACAGCGATATAATGTCATACCTAGGCGCGGCTCGTCCTAAGGTTCAGTCGTGCACTGAACCGGCAAAATTAATCAGCATTTCACAATTCATCGTATTTCTATAAAATATTTTTTATTGATAAAATTAGACACACTTCTTACAAAATATATGAATTCGGTATGAGATAAAAGCCGTCCGGCTTGATGCATGTGCGCTGAATGCGCGCCGTCTATATCAGACGTATGAAACAATCTCGAATCTACCGAATCCGCGCGATTTCGAGAAACGTCCGGTTGGATTGTTCTGTTGTTGGATCATGTTGTATAGAGCCGAGCATTTTTTCCGTCAGACCGTGGATATCACACATCGTACCAAAATATAGGCGATTCCCGTGCGGCGGCCGGATGACGAATAGCGTCGTAATCGTCCGAAATATTCCGCAAAGATGACTAACAAAATAATCCTTACGGGAGTTTACTTTTATTAGTTTTTAATAAAATGAATGCGTTGATGGAAACACAATATTTATTTAAATTAGAAAAACAGTACAAGTGAGTATTAATTACAATTTTCAAATGGAGAATTTACAACAAACTAGACACGTAGTCTCTTTAACTGAAGGTCGTAGATTAACGTCTTGTGGGATGTTGCGGTCCCTTTTATAAGTGATATCGTTGCTGGAGTCGTATGCAGTCCACCTCAGGGTCCATTGTAGATGATAGTGTATTCGGTGTCGTTGACACGGCTAGATAAGATGCACAGCCGGATTCATGTTATCTTAGGGTCGGGGGCAGTCTATGGTAGATAACACGGGTTTGTGAAAGAGTAATATTTCTCTTGTAAAATGCAACCAGGAGTCAACTGGTCAGCAGGATATATCGTGCGATAGTAGAGCGCTTAAGATTTAGGGAACCTATTTGTCATTGTCATCATTAGTTATTTTTTCACAATTAAAAGGTGACCTTTTGTTAGAGTGTGGTTCTTGTTACTCATGTGCTAACTTGATATCTGACATCAAGGCTCAGCTAATATTATTTTAGTTGTTAATATATTATTTTAATATTATTGCAATCGCTATTGTTGGATATAATTGAATTTCCTCGATCTATTAAAATTGAGTGATATAATAATTAATGTGGACTATATAAAAAAGAATCGTATGAACTATAATAATAATAATAATAAATCTTTATTTAAATACAGTTAACAGTAATAACAGCAAAATAATAAAAAAAATTAAGCAGAATAATCATATAAAATAAATAGGGTGTATAAAGGTGTAGGTACATTTATATATTTTAACAAGAGATCTATACATTGTAAACAGTGAGAATACAATGAAAATAAAAACCAACGACCTGGTGAAACCATTTTTAATAATCAATTAACCAAGTCTTTGGTCGGCAAAATGACCGAAAAATTGATCTCCTTTATAAATAGGTGAGGTACCCACACTTTCATTAAAGGTACACATGTTTTTGATTTTTCGCTCGGTGAACCCCCAAATGTTTGATGCACCGGACGCGCCTGGTTACACCCCCAAGTTTATGTTTCCTTGAAAAAATTAAATTATATATATTTGTACGTACATACTCAAAAGGGTGGTTTTCCCAAATAATCAATTATATCACAATTGAGCAGTAATTACTTTTCTCAATACAGGTCTTGAAACAGAAAAAAGATTTTTTTTTTTCGTAGAAAGCAATTACCTTGGAGAAACAATGTATGGAGAGAGAGCTAATTATTTCTACCCAACCGACACAAACTTGCGATAAATCACTTTCTCCGGGTTTTTACGTCGTACACCATGAGAGAGAAAGAGACAACAAATGTAATACTCCGCTTCTACGTACTGTCTCAATGATCTTGGGCTCCTGGGTCACCGCGGGACTCCGCCCACATTTTTTATTATGCCACTAAACTTGACACAACTAAATGTTTTTTTAGGTTAGATGCTTTATTTTTGTTGATATCAATACTGTGAAAAAGTAGTTATACGAATAAACAAAAACATTATGTCGATATGTGCTATGAATGGATGTATAAATACCCTAGCCTTGGTCTTAGCCACGCCCAGCTCCGCCGAGTCAGGTAAAAATCATCAAAAACTGACTTCACTGCCTTGGATTGATACCACTCTATATACTCTAAGGCAATTACTTTGTGTTTTGACATATTTAATGAAATTAAAAAAATAACTTTGTATAAGTTTATAAAAAAACTATTATTACAGGGAAAAAATCATTTCCTGTTTAAAATTTATTATAATTAGAAGGTCGTATCAATAGGTAGTTTTTGAAAAACAAATGTCGTCGAAGAACCTTTTTTATCTTTTTTTTAATCCCTAATTTATGAAATGGTGTGCAAGCATCGACAAAATTGGCGTTTACGAGTATATATTGATGTGTTATGTATTATTTATTTATTCGGTTAAATTGTATTTTGTGATTTTGGTTACATCGTGTTTTCTCATTATTAAACTAAATTAAACAGTTCGTTGAAAAATGCGGCTTCAAACAGAGTGTTTGTCGAATTATAATACGTATTCAATAAAAAAAACAGTTTCTGATTTCGTTTCGGCTGAGATGTTGGGTAATTTATTATATTTGTCGACGGCATAACACAAAGCGTCGACTCTGAATTAATAACCAAGCAACAATGTTGATTAAAGAGCTGAGATTCGTGAGTATGTACATTATAACATGCTGAATAAATTAACCTTCAAAATAACAATTCCCAATGAACTACGTGCTAAAATTCATAAATTTTCACTTGCATATATTAACATTGCTTACAAGGTATTCGGATGTTTTTTCTTGACAAGTATGTGATAGTGTTCACAAGTTTGGAAAGCGAGCGTGATTAATTAAGGGGTAGTAATATTTTTATTTCTTTTGGGATACACTACATCTCTTACGTTACAAGCCCGTTACTAAGGATTCGTTTCTTAAGGGTCAGCACCCAAAACTACAAACTTTTTGGCTTTCCAGTTCAAGCAAAACTACACATTATTTTTTATGTTAATTCTTTACGGGTAGTTAAAAAATGTGTAAGATTTCCAGTGAATACAATTCTTAAACAGTAATCTTTTGAATTTTTTACGAAATTTCCCCTGAAATTTTAGTTAAAACGTTTAAAAATGCCTTTTCGGGTGCGGTTTTAAAATTGCAACTTAACGGAAATTTAAGTATGTTTTTCATAGAATTTAAAAGATTACAGTTAAAAAATTGTGTTCACTGGAAACCTCAGACATTTTTCTAACTACCCATAGAAAATATGTAGATAAATCGTTTGTAGTATTGCTTGTATTAAAATACTACAAAATAACGTTTAGCTTAATTATTGACTGCCGACCCTTAATATTTACGAAAACGCAAGCTATTTAAATGTTTTATCGGAAAATGAGTAAATATTTAGTAAAATGTATTCACGTTAAGGTTAAATTGCCTCACGATGGGTGGGAATTGTCTTTGACTAGGGCAAAACAGTATAAATTCTGATTCCCCCATGTTTGCGTTTCCTGCCTATAAAACCAAAGCTCGATGTAATATTATTCATCCATACTTAGAAACGGGGCGCAACTGAATTATGTATTTATTATTTCAATAATGCAATAGTACGTTTTAATAAAATGAATGAAGAAATAATATTAACACAAATAATACACATAAAATATCCACCATTTTAAATATATTACGTAAAATAAAAAAATACAATAGCCCTTTTAGCTTTCCGGTAATGATATATTAGTTAGTTCCAGAATTACTGTACTGAAAAATATGCTAATTTTTAGTATTGCGTTATAAGAATTCCAAAATGCATCATTGAAATAAATTCTGAACACTCACATTGGGTCTGTTTGAAACACAATATAAATGTTTGTAATGACGGTATTGGTAAATCACGAATCAAAACTATAACCATTTAGCGCTTTTTACTATACAACATAACAATTGCCTGATGTTGTTAGCTTTTAAAACCAAATCATTTTGAATTCTGTATGTTCATTTAAAAGTGTTATTTGAATACATTTCTTCAATTTGTGTTACATGTAAAGGTTACATAATAATATGTTAAAATGTTTAGATTTTACTTCTGTAAACACATCTGTTATGTGTGAGTACGTTGGATTGTATCGTATCAGCGGTTTCATAACTGATTGTTCAAGTAATTGAATACTTCAGGGAGCACCCCTAAATTATGATTAATAATCAAATATAACTTTCATAAATTCTGTATTTTCAATTTTTGGATCTGTGATTCTTAAGTGCGGGTTGTTTCAAACTCTCGTCATATTTGACATCGTCACAATTCAATGATAGGCGCCATTTAAAAAACAAAAACATTTTAATGGACTTCGTTAAACGACGATGATTGACTCGTTTCAGCTTTTAAATAAAGTGTATTTAGTTGAAAATCATATTTAGTGAATTTTTCAACAAATATTTGCATTTAAAAAAAAACAATACGAGGCCTGTTTAAAAGAAAAGGTGAATTTTGAATTTTCGCGGGCTGTGTAGATTTTATTATCGTTTTTTTGTTGTTGTTATGTTGGTACACATATGTGTATCATATGTTAGCATTATCAGCCATTTTGGATTAGTGGTTTGTTTTTGAAAACTGAAAAGGTTAGTCACGTTTTTGTGAGTTCTTCGATTTTTTACTTTAAAAAAATGGTCAATTTATATATTTATATAATTATTCTACGTTCAGATAATTTTTATAAATTAAGGTGACGAAGAAGATAATCATAATTGATACATTCCTTAATATGCTCATTCTCAAGTCTTTAAAAAATATTTTGCATTTTTTCTGTTGTGAGGGAATGAATAGCATAACTTGGTGGCCACACTGTTCAGTTGAATTCAATTTGACTATAAAGGTGGCCAAAATGTGTTCAAAAGCTAAACAGGCCTAGAATCGATGTTTAACGAGACCATCAAAGTGTCTAAAAAACCAAATGGCGCTAATGTTTGAATTGTGACGATATGCCGAAGTCAAATGTGACGAAATCAAATATGACGTAGTCAAATGTGACGAAGTCAAATGTGACGAAGTCAAATGAGACGAAGTCAAATGTGACGAAGTCAAATGTTACGAAGTCAAATGTGACGAATTAAAATGTGACAAAGTAAAATGTGACGAAGTCAAATCTGACTAAATCGAATGTGACGAAGTCAAATCTGACTAAATCGAATGTGACGAAGTAAAAGGTGACGAATTCAAATGTGACGAAGTCAAGTGTGACGAAGTTAAATCTGACGAAGTCAAATGTGACGAAGTCAAATGTGACAAAAGTTTGAAACACACCAACCTAAGTGTTCAAAAAATGAATTCAATTTATGAATTTGCATGGAACACATAACAAATTTTATTCTATTGTGTACACGGCACCTGAATTTCCATTTCGATCTGCCATAATCCGAACGTGTCTCCACTCTACATTCAGTTGGCTTATTCTTACAAAGGCGCTAGGTGGATATATGGATTCAAATCATTTTAGCGGGCTAACGAAACCAGGAATTGGGTAAAATTGATTTGATTACGAACGGAAAAAAAATTTTGATTGAAAAATTACTCGCTGGCATACTGATTTCCACGAGAATCCCACGTGTATTTGATGAAATTTGTTTGAGTTTCGTTTAAAAGGGAGTTTTTCAGAATTCCTGATATTTGGAATTTTCAACCATATTTATTCCAGCAGCTTAAAATTTATTTATTTCAAGTTCGATAACATCATTGCGTATTCTAATGTAAAAGTTTAAATACATATACAGACACGATTGCGTATTGTATTTTTTTTATTATATCTATTATAGTATATATATATAACTATTATAAAATACTAACATGGTGGTTAAGGCAATTTCTGTTGAAACTTAATTGCATAGTTGAATGGTCCGGTACATTATTGATTCCTGTGTGCTTGGTTGTTCTCTGTTGGCAATCTAATTTTTTTTTTCATTTCTCGTCCCGTGTATCTCATATAAAACAAAATTTCATGACTCGACTGCTGCAAACTAGATTATTAAAACTAACCTCCCATCTGCTCCCGTCCTTCTTCCTTTATTTCATTACCATGTTCCGTCCCTTACTGAATTGTAACTGTATATGCATTGTCGTACTTTATTTAAAGTGTTTCTCATCAGCAGAGGATGATTTGTAATTGGTATTATTTGTTATTTGTATTTTTATATTTTTTAAATATTACTTGATTTGTTGTTAATTTTCCCACAATAAACAAATAAATATTATAATAATTATTCATTTGATTAATAATCATTTGAATTCCCTAAACATTAGCCATATAAAATTGTATATATAAATATTTAAGTATATAGTTTGCTTCACTGTCAAAAAAAGTAGCTTATTAAAAATAATATCGTCGCTGGAAAGGCAAAAGGGTTTAAGCGACACTTTGGTAAAAAAATACTTAAATTTAGAGTTTGTTGAACTCTCATTTGATTCCGAAGACATTTTTGGTCCTTCAGTTACTATTTGAGAGAAGGCTTGACTCAAGCGACACAAGTTTGGGACTTTTTAGCTTTCTGTCGCTTCAGGTAACTCAGTGAGAGCATTGAATTACCTGATTTAACCTTTTTTTTCAAAATCCAACCAAACAAAAAAAACTTTTAGGTGCTTTTGCCTTTCCGGCGATGATATATATCTAATTTATGTTTACTCATATTAAAAACAATATTCAATTAATTAAACAATGTCACGAATAACTAGTATTTCCACCCGGCTCTTTTACTCAGCACCTGAAAAGTGTACTACCAAGCTTTCTCTGACAGAAAAAACACGGTTCAAATTTCATGACGCCAGAGCTCAATTTTCTTGCTTAGGAAAAAAACACACCTCTTTTATGAGAAACATTTTAAAAGAGTAGAATTACTTGCGCACTTTGAGGATTGGTAGATACTCTAAGTATCGCCCTGGTGAAAGACCACCATTCAGAATCGAAACGTTTCTTGTAATATCTTATGTCGTCTTTGCTGACCAGATTTGAATAGCTAGGTACTTTCCAGCCTTTCTTTTCCCCATCTCCCTCTTCTTCTCACTACCCTCAGCCTCACAACATATCCCAATTGGCGATGCCATAGTCTCACTGGTTCCAGACGGTTGGGAGCAGTTGTGACGAGAATTGTGGAGAGAGAACTAATTATTTTACCCAACCTATACAAACTTGGGATAAATCACTTTCTCCGGGTTTTTACGTCGTACACCATGAGAAAGAAACAGCAAAAATTCCCAAATTATCACACCGCTTTAAAGTATTGTAAGAGTGTTCTTCGTGTCCCTCGTCTCCGTCGACTCCGCCCACACGTTTTGATATTCGACATAAATTGACATAACTCAACGGTTTTTTAGGTTATGTGCTATATTTTTGTTTATAAAAAAACTGTGAAAAAGTGGCTTTACAAATAAACAAAAACGTTATGTCGACATGTGCTATGAATGGATGTATATATACCCTAGCCCTAGTCCTAGCCACGCCCAGGTCTAGCCGAGTCAGGCAAAACTCATCAAAACTGACAACAGCAGCGCTCTCTCTTGTATATTATTGCTCTGAGGTTAAAACTCTTGTGCGGTATTGACTTTTTAAAAAAGGATCAGTGGATCGGGCAAGTTTTAAATAATTATTAATCTAAAAAAAACACGTTAATAAATTATTGCCTCGTTTAGTTACAAAAATTTCCTTGATTCGCCATTAAATACGTAAGCTGTTATCTGTGTAAAGGTTCAATGAAAAATCTTGTATTTAAACTGTTGATTATTGATTAAGCGAAGCTTTCGTTAAAAAATACATTCTGAAGAAAAAAACTTTTAACGTTCTAGAATTTTTTGTGTTATTTTTATAACATTATGATATTTATTTATTTACACCCGTTAAAGGTTTTTACACAAATAGTAACATTTAAAAAAAAAAATAACTCATAAGCATTGCATAAAATATTGCAAATGAAATTAAAAAAAGAACATTGAATAACAGGTACAAAAATATTGTGAATGAAAAGAACAAATTATATTGAATAAATAACAGGTTCAAAAATATTTTAAAAGAAAAGAAAAAAAAAAATTGAATAACAAGTCCAGAGTTCAATAGTTTCAACAATTATTTTAGCTCTATAATATTTACATATAAACATAAATTCTATACAAACGGGAAAAAATACACTATATATTATATTGAACTGTCTATTTATGGTTTTAAAGTTTATTTTTTAGAAAATCATTTTAATTTTTAGGTTTTTTAAATTTTATTTAAACAATAATTATTATTATTTTAAAAAATAAAAACAATTTTTAGTCAAAAGTTCTGCTAGGTTATTATTTTTACGCGTTTACGCTGTTTCGCCTTCTGAGGGCATTATCAAACTGTCTTTAATTTTTTTTTATTTTTTATTTGAAATAATAATAATTATTGTAATAAAATTAAAAAACCTAAAAATTGAACTGTCTAATTTACTGTACAATTTTGTACAACATATTATATGGTCGGATTTCATTCTCAGTCTGGGGTTTTCGGTTTTTTTCTACATAGATTTATTTTGATGTAATACACGAAAAAGTTCCCAGGTCGGTGTCTGGTTAACCCAATTATTTATGTAAGAGAAAATTTAAAATACATGATACAAAAAGGTTGTAAAGGGTAAAAATAGGTCGTAGAAGGTAAAAAATGGTTGAAGGATACTTTTGTGAAACAGAAATGTTAAAAAATCGGACGTATTCAAAAGGCTAAAAATGTAACCACGCTGTTATTTTCGTATTTAATTTTGATGTTATAAATTGTTGGCGGTCTCTTACACAAGCGACGACATTCACATAATAATATTGCACGGTTCATGATTTAATCATTTTAAACTTATCGACCCTTCTAAAAATTTTAGTTGAAAGTCACAAAAAACCTAAAATATAGTTCTACTACACTACAATAAAAATATTTGCTTTTTGATTTATTTATTCTAATTTAAATTAACTAAAAACCTTGTAATGGACATCTTAATTTATACATAATTTATTCGGCTAAGATGTTTGTTATGAAGTATTTAACGAGCATAAATTCGAAATTATATTACAGAAATTGATTAAAAAAATTGTTTAATTTTAGGCTGGCAGAGTTGAATTTCAATTTTGATGATGATTTGCGAATCAAATCTTCGATGAAAACATACTCGTATATTGCGCAATAGAGATGGCGGCTTCAAATACCGGCTAGCGCAAATAAACTTTACTTTATTAATATGTGTTATTTCACAATTAATTTATAAAAATAATATATAGTATGTTTGCGGCACGTTCCAAAATGGTAGATACAAGCATCGCCCTGGTGAAATACTACCATTCATAATCGAAACATTGCTTGAAATGGCTTTTTCGGTGTTCGGTGACCAGATCTGAATAGTCAGATACTTCCCGGAATTCTTTCCCCACATTTCCTTCCCTCTCCAATACCTTCAACCTCGCAACATACCACAATTGGGGATGCCATAGTCCCACTGGCTCCAGGCGGTCGGGAGCAGTTGGGACTCTTATGCGGTATTCACTGTAAAATATACTTCTACGTGAATTTTCCCAATATTGGGGAGGGCTGTTTACGTTCTCAATCAGTCCTGCGGTCGCTGTATTTTATGTTAAATACTATTTTTATTCACAAGCCTGAATTCCAAATTAATTTATTGTGTGAACAAGGAATCTATAACTTTATCCAATCGCAAATTAATTTCAAACGATGAATATTACTGAAAAGGTTTCTACTGACCTAGCTTCCATTAATAATATTTTGAATGGTACAATTAAAAGTTTTGAATTTCTCGCATTATTAAATTTCAGCCAACGTAAGACACGGCAAAAATGAGTGTTCCGGTGCAGAAGATCTAAAGGAATCTAGCAAAAACCAAATTCTTGTTGTATGATAATAGATTTCATCCACTGAACAGGTTATCTTTAGAAGTGTGATCCACACTAATTTGAAAGGAATCTGATGTCGAGAGGTCAATCAAAATGATTATTTTTTCTAGAAAAAGTACCGATATTTAAAAATGTTGAATCAATTTTACCAGAAGTAAGGAAAAACTAAGCTTAATTCAAGAGACACAGACACGCCCAAAATACCCGTCTATTGACTTATCTCCTCAATGATTACGGAGAATTATTTTTTATCATTCATAATTGCATAAAAACTTTATTTTAAAATATTTCAATTCAATTGAATTAAGGTATAAGGTAATACTACCGTTTGAATAATCCGGCTTTCGTGTTCTAGGTACCTATGTATAATAATAAATAATTATGTTAATAAGTGGATTACTTCTATAGCACCGTTTACTTGGAAAAATCACCTCAAGTTCGCTTTACGACTTAATTTTTGAAATTTTTATCACTTAGATTTATGACTAATAACTTACAACTAAGATTTGTTTGTAATTTAAAAGTTAGACAAACATTCCCGGGTTGCGAATAACCTGACAATATTTGACAAACTCCTACTGCCATCATAAAAAACGGAAGATGTTGCATGTTCAATGATGGAGGACTTATCCAGCAGAGGAATTGAACGCACGACGCCCGGGTGGGAATCCGACGCGTTCTCCACTCAGCTACCGACCGGAAATGGCTTACAAATAAGACTTATAGCTAGCAACTAACTGGTGGCTAACTAGTGACTAACTAGTGACTAACTAGTGACTAACTAGTGACTAAGTAGTGACTAACTAGTGACTAACTAGTGACTAACTAGTGACTATCTAGTGACTGACTAGTGACTAACTAGTGACTAACTAGTGACTTAAAACTTTAAAACAAATTCATCTTTTATTGTTTTTTTAAAGAAAGTCAAACATTACCGGGTTGCGAATAACCTGACAATATTTAAAAAAAATCCTACTACCATCATAATAAGCGAAAGATTTGCTTGTGTAATGTGATAGAGGACCTAGCTAGCCACAAGTTATAATAATAATGTTATATAGCACATAAATTAAAATATTGTGAACGGCCAAGCTATATTATTTCTAACTTGGAAAACATTACTTTTGAAAATTTAGAAAGGAAAAGTGATTATTACCATCACTTATAACTCCATCCCATCCATATAAGATATTAAAAACTAAAAGCTAGCACGTCCTAGACATTGTCAATTTCAAAAGGTACAAAAACCACTTAAATCTATTTCAAATTAAATGAACACTTCAACCCAAAGCATTTTTTTCAGTTTCCTTTGAAAATTACTTAGAAAAAGATCTCGAGACACAAAGCACGGCTTAGCTTTGTGGTAATATAAAAAATAAGAAAACTCTCATAACTTTTTCACCTCTCGAGGGAAGTTAAATACTGGATGACCAAAAACCGTCCAGGGAAGTGTGATAGAAGATGCAATAGAGGTAGACCTAGGGATTTTTATCCAGTTAAGACCTTTTCCGTAAGAACTCACTAATGTGAACTTAAGCTCAGTCAATTAAATACAACCATCAGAATGTGATAGTAATAAGGCCTAATGAGCCGCAGTACTAGTTATATAGACATTATGAAGGTATTTGAATAAGCCCCAGCTAGTAAGCAGAAGATTACGAAAGATTCCATAAAATCAAAAAATCAGAGGTAGACCGCCGCATCTATTGGCTTTGAAACTTGTGTGATGGGTGCGAGTGTAGTTCCACTGAATACCCAAACGATAGCATTTTTTACAGTGAATACCGCACAAGAGCCAATGACTCTATGGCATCCCCGATTGGGGTATGTTGTGAGGCTCAAGGTAGTGGGAAGAGGAAGGTTGGGAAGTCCCAGCTGTTACCAGGGCTAAACTTAGAATATCTACTACTCTGAAACGTGCCGCAAATTTACTATATTTAAATTTGGATGATTTAAATGTGTTATGACACATATTTATTTAATAAAAATTATCTGCGCACACTGGGCTTGAACCCGCGATGTTTGGCTTCGTAGTCGAGCGTTTCATCACTCGACCACAGAGGCCGTCAAGCCAATATCCATTTAATAATATTTTGATATTTTTTATAGCGTAGTTTTTGTGAAGAATCACCTCAATTTCATGACCGGTTAATTAGTGAGTAGACAAACCCGTCGGATTCCCATCCGGGCGTCGAGGGTTCAATTCCTCTGCTAGCTGAGTCCTCCATCATTGCACAAGCAACATCTTTTGCTTATTGTGATGGCAGTAGGAGTTTTTCAAATATTGTCAGGTATGTATATAGAGCGAATGAACGAAGAAAGGAGTGTGAAAAGAATATATGATGCGAAAGTGAATGGAAGAAGAAGTCGAGGACGCCCGAGAAAGACATGGCACGATCAAGTAAACCAAATACTTGAATTGGGTCATGTAAAGAGTCAGAATAACAGAAGAGTATGTGTGAGACGATGTATGAATGTAAATGAAGCAAGGAGTGTGTGCCAAGACAGAGTTATATGGCGGTCCGTCCTCTCTGCCTACACTTACGGGGAAACGGCGTGATGGTTAGTTAGTTAGTTAGTCAGGTTATTTGTAACCCGGGAATGTTTGTCTTTCTTTAAAAAAAAACATTTCCTCAACAACTTTTTGCAGAAGTCGAATTGATTTATAATGATTCGACGTTATTTTGTTAAAGAAGCACATTTTTAAGTACAATCGGAAAGTACAATTAAAACATAAAGGACCAACAATAAACAAATGTTTAAAACAATAATTGGAATGCTGCAAACAGCATAATACAACTAATCCGCAAAAGAGAAAATGCCCATACGAGTTAAATAACAATCGGCTAACATTTTCAAAAGCACTTCGCGGCGTTCATAAAGCAATCAAAGGCTTTTCGGGAGCTTTTAAAAAGTTTTGATGTTTGAAGTTTTTAATCGATTCTCCTCTTAACATAGCTTCGAATACTTTATCAAATAATTTAAGGTTTAAGTGTCGAATTAATATACAAATTAACGGATAAAAAGGAAAGCAATTTTAAACGTAAGCTCGAAGAAAGATTGAGACTTTGTTGAAAGTATCTTATAGTTTAATTACCTACCAACAGCCGAAACAGCGAACAGGGAAGCATTATCTTCGTTTTCTATGTCAGTGCACGCGGGCGGCCAAATCAAAAGCGGTCCCTTATATCATAAGCAGTTTGGAAACCCTATGTATGAAATTTAATTATTATTAATCAACGGCCTCCGTGGTCGAAGACGGATTACTTGAGGGAGTATGGTTACTACCCGTGGCTCTATCCTACCGACTTTCTCTTGGGTATGCTCGGAACATACCATCTAGAGGTCAAAAGGGATGTGCAGGTTGCAACACATTTCTTCAGATTGATTCGTGGATGGTCTGAAAACTCAGCTATCATAGAGAGCATTCATTTATATGTGCCTGATGGTTATCTTCGCCATCGGCAGCATAGATTGTTTTATCTCCCGGCCTGCAGGACTAACTTGCCAATGGTCATGCCGGTGGGGAAGGCAATCTTGTTGTAAAATCGAATCGCTTCGGATGTCGATATATTTTGCATAAATGAAGCTTCGTTCAAACGACAAGCATTCCTGCTATTTGTGTAATTATTCCTTGGTTTTATTTTTTACTGTCTATACTTTGCATTCATTGCAATTTGTATTTCTTAGAATTAATTGCTTTGTATTTATGAATATTGTCTATTAATACACTTACTCGCTTAATTTAAAAGCGATTTGAAATAAAAATTTTGTAATGTTTTTAAAATAATAAATAATTGAAAACTGAATCACCGAATGGTTATACCCTCGACTGCAAATCCAGAGGTCGCGGGTTCAAACCCGCTCTGCGTAAATAAATTTATTTTAATTAACATGTCATAACGCATTTAATTCATAATATAATGTATAGTATATTTGCGGCTCGTTCCAGAGTGGTAGATAGTCATATTGACGCCCTAGTGCAAGATCACTATTTAGCATCGTAACGTTGCTTGAAATGGCTTAAGCCGTGTTTGTTGACTAGATTCGAATAGCCGGGAACTTTCTAACTTTCCACTTCCTTTATATCCTTCCCCTCTCTACTACCACCAGCCTCACAACATATTGCAATTGGGGATGCCATAGTCTCACTGGCTCCAGACGGTTGGCAGCAGTTGAGAGTATTCAATTTAAAAAATTGCTATTGTTAGGCTATACAGTGGAACTGCACTCGCACCCGTCGCATGAATCAATGAGTCCAGCAACGTTGCAGGTTTCGTACATATCCACTCTCAGGAGAAGTATCATTATTCATTGGCTTATAAGTGTTACATTTATTTATCAGGAAAATCAAGCTCATGAATTAAAGATGTCATTTTTTATATGCCGGCACCTATTTCTTTAACCTAAACCCAATAAATATACGAATTGTAATATTGGTACCTATTCCTTTCTCAATAATGTATTGAACTACATAAGGTGTATATACTTGTTTGCATATCGCGAGAAATGTTTCACTGGTGGGTATATACATGGCCTGTTCAAAAGAAAAGGTCAATTTTGAATTTTCGCGGGCTGTGTACTTTCGATTATCGATTTTTTTTTTGTTATAAAAATATAAATTATAAAATCCAGGATTTGTTTTTCCACAACTCCAGGACGCTCATCGTCATTAACATCTTCTCGTATCCTCTCTATAAACACTTTTTTGAGACAAAGTAGACTCTACTCAGTCGCCACAGTCAACATTTGAAGTGCGTTGATACACTTTATTTCATTTTTAACGCAAAATTCAATACATTTTCTTTGATCCATTTTTTTTCAAAAGTAAAAAATCGAAGAACAAACAAAAACGTGACCGACCTTTCCAGTTGTCAAAAACAAATCACAAATCCAAAATGGCTGATAATGCTAACATATGATAAACATATGTGTACCAACATAACACAACAAAAAAAATCGATAATCGAATGTACACAGCCCGCGAAAATTCAAAATTCACCTTTTCTTTTGAACAGGCCTCGTATAAATCTTGGAATAACAATATAAGGAGGGAGAGCTAATATTTTTTAACCCAATCTATACAAAATTGAGACAAATCACTTCTCTGGGTTTTTATATCGTACACTTTAAGAAAGAGAGAGACAAAATAAGATGTCACATAACATCCCACTGCGTCGACGGTTGTAAGCATGTCCGGAATACGCGCAAACTTTACCTCATTTATCGGAATAAGTAATCTCAAACAGTTTGTGAGGTTATTCCCTTTATTTATCTTCATGAAATATTTTAGTGGTTTTATATTGAAAAAAAAAAACACTGTGGCGATATGGTATATGTATGTACGAGTACTAGTAGGACACAGAAAAAAGTACCGCTTTTTAAGGGTTTTAATAGTTTTTAATATTTTTGATAGTGCGTTTGGAGATTCGTGTTTTTGGGTATAAAAATGCATTATATAAAAAATAAGCATCATCGTTATTAAAGCAAACCTCATGCTAAAAGCGCGTGTGTGATAGTTTGACTAAATAAATAATTGAAAATTTGAAATGCGGCAGTATCCCTCGCGGCGGCCCTGAGCGCACAAGTAGGCACTTAAAACTATGCGTACCAACTATTTTAAAGCTTATATTATTTAACCTTTATCTGTACTGTTGGGTACCCGTGTACCTTTTGCGTATTCAATTTCTCGTCGTTAAAGGTTATAGCATATTAAATATCGTGGAAAGTTAAGAATCTTATACGACAGTCAGTTATTTTGTTTTCAGCGTTAATGATGTTAGTTTTTATTTAAAACATTTTTTTTTCAATAACACCGTTGTTTGTTTTTTTTTTTATTCAAGAGTAGAAACATTTTTTTTTACTTTTATGAATATTCTTGAATTTAAAAAAAAAATATTATTCTGCTTAAAAAAATCTATCCGACATAAATAAATTCGTTGTTAAACTTTTTTCAATGTTTTCAAATATAAATTATTTTAGAAATACGTATAATTTAGATCCTTAAGGGTCAACAGTCAAAAATGACGCTAAACGATACTTTGTAGCATTCTAATACAAACAATACTACAAATACAAATAAAACATCTGCATATTTTCTAAGGGTAGTTAGAAAAATGTCTAAGGTTTCCAGTAAACACAATGTTCAACTGTAATCTTTTGAATTTAAAAAAAAAAAAACATATTTAAACGTCAGGAAAAGGTGGAGTTTGAAAACAAGCAAAGCCATTTTTGAATGTTTCAGTTAAAATTCTAGTAGTCATTTAATAAAGAATTTAAAAGATTACTGTTTAAGAATTGTATTCACTGGAAACCTTAGACATTTTTTCAACTACCCTTAAAGAATTAACATATAAATAATTTGTAGTTTTCCTTCTACTAGAAAGCCAAACAGTGTGTATTTTTGGTTGCTAACATTTAATTGGTTCCAGTAAGAAAAAAAACAATTGTGCATCCGAACATTTAACATGAAAGTAAGACTTTCAAATATGTATCGTCATAGAAATGAGCCCATATCGTTGTCAAGAAAGAATAGGTGTACAAATACATATTTAAAAAAACTCCGTTAAATGAATCGAGTGATGATTACTCTTGGCTACAATGTTATTTTTATGGGTTTACCATAGTAAATTTATTCGACTTCTGTGAAATAATGAGGTTTTTCCAACAAAGCGTAAGACTTCTCGGCATGAAAATTGTAAACAAAATGTATTGTCTAACTTTTTAAACACGATGAATTGTGTTCCCTACTTTAGCCGCTCTCTGCCAGATGCTACGAATTACTTTTCAACTGGTTCCACCTCCCTAAAACAACTTTTACCTCAATACGCATTATATTACTGAACAAAATTTTCATTGTTACAATACAGCCTTAAAAACGGATGCCTCAAGGCGGAAACTGATTTATTCTCAGATTAACGAATAAAAGATATAAAGCTGTAAGCTTAAGACTTTCACAAACGATTTTAGGTCTGACAAAAAAATCACGATAGCTTTGTTTGTAAATATTGGACGAGTCTCACGTTAAATACCTTGGTGAATGAGATTCTTACTAACACATTAACGGAGCTTTTTGTACTTTTTTTTGTGAACGTCGCTCAATAATGTCACAACAGCCTGAAAGCCTGTGGGATCGTCGCATTAGCGTTTGGGGTGTTTTGGAGGCTGAATAGAGTGAAGAGGAAAAGCAGGTGGGGAAATATAAGGTTAAGATATACCTGGCTATTCAGATCTGGTTGCCAGCCCCAGCTTTTGCTATTGTAAGCTACGTTTCGATTCTGAATGGTGATGACTATTACTGACTATGTGAAAAAATGACTAGCTAAAACGGGAGTCAAATTAACCTCTAGTGTGCTGGAGTATCCTATAAGACTCGACTTCATTTTCAGTATTTTTTATCTATTTAAACCTGTTGTTCGTCTATTTAAATAAACCGTTATCGCTTGTCAACAAATAAACAATCCATGGAGATATTTTGCATTGCGTTAAATTCGGTACAAGTCGAGTAATAAATATTTGAAGTTTTCTGACGTCAGTACGGCTGAAAAAAATCGATTTTTAAAGTGACATTACTGTTTTTATTAACCGAAAGCCTCATGGATTTTTTTTTTATTTGGAAGGAAATGTATTCAGCATCAAGAAAATACAAAAAAATGACGAAAAAAATCTTCACATTTCTTAACCAAACTTTTTTAGTGACATGAAGGAAAAAAACCAATTCTCCGATCTATTCTACTCCATAAAAGTATATATTTCAGAAAAACCACTAACGCCACTAACATACAATTTAAAAAAAATGCATGAAAATTTTATCTGAGAAGATAGCATAATTGACAAAAACACCAGTTTGAAATTACAGTCAGCAAGGTACGACGGAAGTTGTACCCTGCGGGAATCCGGAATTCCATAGATTAAACGTTTAACGACAGGTTTTTAATATGCTAAAATGTAATTTAACAAAATAATCTGAGGCTTTCAAAAACATTAAAAAAGGGTATATTACCCTGCCAACCTCCAGGGGTAATTATTATTATTACGAAATTTAAAAATTCATCCGTACATATACCTGGCTTGCCGCGGATAGCACTATTGAATTCTATGTATCCAATATGTTTCATGTAAACACGTTCACCGATGCGCGCTATCACAATAAAACATGGGTTTGTAATATGAATGTTATCAATAACTTCCAGGATTCTATAATGTAATGTTAATACATTGGACCATGGAGCTATGACATTATAACATAATGCTTTCGACTCATTGAAACAACTCAATTAATTTGATGCGCGTCTACGAGGTGCTTTCATTTGTGATTGTGGGGCTGGCGATAAAGGGAATTAATATTATTAGACAGATCAATCAAACAAAACAATGACATAATCAATAATTTTACTAAATTATATCAACAAACGACAATTTTACTTTATTATACCTCCATTCAGCCTTAAATTGAATTACGATACAATGAGATAATGGAATATAATAAAACTAAAATACTGCAGGAAGGCAATACGTTTAACTTGTTTACTTTGCATTGCGTTTATCTATATCCCTAGGCCGGTAATTTGAAAATGAACTCAAGTCCGTCATCATTCTGTCCACTAAAATATTTTACAAGTCGCAAATAGTTGTCAACCGAATTTTCTACAGTCGGAAGGGCAAATTTTGACAGATATGTGCCAGTTATAAGATATCAGAAATCCAATCGATATTAAACTTGTTTACTTTATATTGCGTTTATCTATATCCCTAGGCCGGTAATTTAAAAATAAACTCAGGTCCGTAATCATTCTGTCCACCAAAATATTTTACAAGTCGCAAATAGTTGTCAACCGAATTTTCTACAGTCGGAAGGGCAAATTTTGACAGATATGTGCCATTTATAAGATATCAGAATTTCAATCGATATACGGAGGAAATAATATTGGTTGTGTCCAAAAGTTGTAGTATAATCAGTTTGCCAGTTAAGTATCTAACGCTATTTGGATGATTTAGGCATAAAAAACTCAACAATCCTCTGCCGATCTTAAAATTCTGGACAGGCTCCAACAAATTGCCTCTGTGGTCGATGTTATGTACAGACAATCCACCCTAGTAAAATATATTGTGATCCGCAGTTTATTGTATTTATTTATATTTATTAAAATACAGTTACATAACATCAAGCAGGATGAAGGTCACAGAGAAAAAGAAAGAGGAAGATCATTGAGAACGACTAGGTCAAGACCGCAATAGGTCACTCAAAGAACTGGTTAGTAGGTGAGTGGGTAAACGCGTCGGATTCCCAACAGGGCTCCGTGGGTTCAATTCCTCTGCTAACTAATTCCTCCATCATTGCACAAGCAACATCTTCCGCTTATTATGATGGTAGTAGGAGTTTTTCAATTATTGTCAGGTTATTCGTAACCCGGAAATGCTTGTCTTTCTTTTTAAAAAAAAAGTTGTGGTTTCAGGTCTTCGAGTCACAGAATACCTAAACATATGGACAAGTCTCACGGAGACATTTACGATTTTTAGGCATGAGGCAGTGACATGGTATCGACCAAATTTGCTTCATCATTGTTCAATTCGGATTTGTCGACTTTGCTATTTAATTAGGGGTAATTTAATTTCACAAAAATATCTCAAATGAAAGAAAACGTGGTATTGTTTTTAATACTTGGTATATACGAGTATATGGATGTAATTAATATGAAAGTTTGAAAAGATAAAAGGAGGCGCCAGATGGCAACATTTTTTCTTTCACAACAGCTGTGAATATTTTGATTTGAGTATCATTCGCTGGATTTGTAAGTGTAATGAATTCAATTTAAGACTACAAAGACAAACTTTAAGCACAATATTCATTCAACTATTTTTCTCGTGAATTTCAACATCTCCTTTCATCGTAGAGAAGTTTCTTGTTGTGCATCAACAACAACAAAAAAGTGTGTGAAAAAATCTTGGAACAATTACAAAAGAAAATCCTTTCTTAGTTCGTATGAAGAATAATCAATTTATTTTGCTTCCACGTAATATCGTCGCTAGAAAGGCAAAAGGGTGAAAGCGACACTTTGGTCAAAAATGAGCTTTTGATTAGCTTTTTTTCTGCATTGAATGCTCTCACTCTCGTTTGATTCCGAAGACTTTTGGGACCCTTCGGCCATCTAAAATACATTTACCATTTGGGAGAAGGCTTGACTCAAGCGACCCAATTCTAAGTAACTCGGTTATAGAATTGAGTTACCTGAGTTAACTTTTTTTTTCAAAATCCAACCAGGTACTGAAGACTTTTGATTGTAAAATAAACGAAAAAACTTTTAAGTGCTTTGGTGTAAATTTTCCTAAAAGGCGTGTCAGTCCTTTTGCTTTTCCGGCGATGATATTGTATTTTTTAACATTTTTATCTACAAAATAAAATAATGTTTTTTAATAAAATTTTATAGTTTTTTTCTCACTCTTACTGAAATATTTAGTACTTAATTTAGTCCAAGTTCAGACACCCAACGATACTGGTGGGAATAAAACACAAAAAAAATACTATTATATTTCCAGTTAACTCATAAAAAAAATATCATTTTTCCTTAATCACCTTACCAGTTGACGTTTTGCCTCTTTCCTTCATATTGTCTATTCTTTTGTTGTAATTTCAAATTTTATTATTTTGTTTGTTCTCTTATTTTATTTTATATTGTGTTCTCCCTCTGTATGTATATATAACCGCACACTTTGTATTTTTTGTTTAGTTTAATTTAGTACCCTGATGATGCTTAGGCTAAGCGAAACCAGTCGGTCAAGAAAAATTAAATAAAATCTGTGGTCTTATACAAAGTTTTTATTTATTTTTTATTAAATCTTGACTGAGGAATCAACATGAGTGGTAATAATTATTTGTTTACATTAATTCCCCACAGGATGTTTTGAGGGATATAATTTCCCTTAGGATGTCGTATTTGAGGATGCTGTGTGGAGGGTCTTTTCGAGGCAAGGAAGGAGTGAACCTGAGTCTTGAAGAGCCCCATGGTGAAAGAGGGGGAAAACACAGAGGCCGGCAAATCGTTTCACAGCCGAACTGTTGAACAAAAGAACGAGTCGTAAGAATGAAGCGTTCTCGTGTATCGAATTTCAACTGTTTACAAATGTTGGGCGCGCGTTTTGCGAGTTTCCCGACTATACACCGGTTCCGAAGGGATCAATGACGCATGTTCCAAATATGTTATGTCCTAGCACAGTGTGATGTTTTAAAGTTCAGTATTTAATAATAATAAGAATCATTTAAATCAGTTTATAATTTAAAAAAAAAACATTCTACATCTATCCTTGAATTCAAATCTTTAGAAATTTTATTTCTGCAGAATTCTAAAAAGCTTTTAAATACCAATCTATCCATCAAGTTACAAAATCAGTTAGAATTTTGAAGCAAGTTTTAGAAGAACAGCTACATTGAGTACGTTAGAATGTATGCAGAACCTAATAAAAAGCCGGAACACGCTCTCGAGCGGTTTGTGCCACAAATAAAATATATCGTTACCGCTCGGCAGCGTTATTGTTATGGACGGTAACAAGTTGGTGTTACGAGGGCACTTGTTCTTGCTTCGTTTCTGCACCGCGTTAAGAGATGTACCCGAGAGGCATTTAATATCTTGGCGTGTCCCGCTGATAAATGGTCGGAACGTGTTGCCTTTCTTAAAAGTACAGGCGGACTTTGTATTAATGCAACAAAGTCTTGTTAAAAAATCTACTTTTGTATACTATTTTTATATATAATGATGATTGGTCGAAGTTTCTGAATTCTGCTTAGTGATATCTAGTGTTGGGAAAAACTTCAATGTTTTGTGAATGCTTCACGAATTGCTAGTTCTTTAAAATGAACCCTTCCCAGTGAACACTTCAATTGAAGTCGAACTCGCAAAAAAGAGATTTGAATTTATCCGGTTCTTTTTGGAACCGGCTCTTTGATATTTTTTCGAAAAGTACCAGCAAATCGACAAAAGTTCCTCGCCAAAGCAAAAGTACTAGTCAGTAGAGATTTGAAATTGAAAAGATCCGGAACTGATTCCTCGCCAAAATAAAAAGTACTAGTCGGTAGGGATTTGAAAACGAAAAGAACTGTAACTGGTTCCTCGCCGAAAAAACCACGTACTAGTCGATAGAGATTTGAAAGTGAAAAGAACTAGAACCGGTTCCTCGCTCAAAACACACGTTCCTTTAGATCGAAGTAAGTCGAATAAAGAAGTACTTCAAATGAAGTACTTTTTTATGGGCTTTGAAGTTCAACTTCACAACTGAACTGCTGAAAATTGTTGTAGTTCTTTGTAATCTAACTTTCATTGAAGTATTTGTTCAAGGGAATGAAATGATTGAAGTTTGAACTGCCGCAAAATGAAATAGTTCACACGGAGCAGTCAGAACGCTAAAATGAACTACCAACTTCAATTTAAGTATTTGTTCAATAAACAAGGAATGAAGTAGAAACTGCTGCCAAAAGAACTAGTTCTTTCAGAGCGGTCACAACGCTAGTGATATCGAGTGTGAAGTTATGTAACCTTTCAAACGAATCTTCAGAAAACTCGACTCGAATCGAACTCGTTGATTCTTTGTGAATCGAATCAATCTCGGTCAGTGAAGAGATAAACCGATAGAAGTGTGTTGTGAGCGTATCTGTTTGCCCGAAGTAAGCTCAACTTTTCCTTGTTTCTACTAAAATTGAACAAAATATTTTAACTATCGAAATTTGTTTTTGAACATATAATCGATTTCGTTGGCCTGTCTGGAATCTAGGAGTTGAAAGGTATATGACCACACTCTTAGAGATTTCCTGTTCAGTGGCCTTAGCGCAGTCCAATCAATATAAATTTGTTTCTTACCTCTCAAAGTTTACAAGTTGATTTTGTACGTTTCTAATTTATTTATTGTGTATACGAAGACAGCCTGCATAGCTCCCGTAAGCACTCAATAGGCATATTGTATTTATTTCTCATGGTTTACCGCACTCTTTTATCAGTCGCCCAGTCTTTGAGAAAAACTCACTCGGGCCTAAAAATACAAGATATTGTTTTGAACTTAATTCTAAAATACCCAACCAAACTCGGTGATCTTTTTTCAATTCAAATGGTAAACCAAACATCTAGTACCCTTGAGAGCTATTTTTATGTATTTATGTTTCAAATTATAAAATAAGAGAAATCTATTTTTCATGATTTGCTTTAGCTTTTTTGAAATATGATTAGATATTGAATAAATAACTGGAAAAATTAAAATTACAAAAGGACAAATTCGTATACCAACGTAAGTTTCAGGTTTGTAATTTAAATTTCATTATATTTAATATTTGCAAAGTAGCTGGAGGCTTGAGCGAGAATATTTTGTTAAATAATTAAATTTTTGTCACAAATAATGTCTAATGTTGACTCTAAAATCAGGAAATATAGATTTTTTTTAATTATTAAACAATAATTAATATCTTAAGCGTACTAGAAATATGACACACCTTTTGAATAAAAAAAGATCACTCCATTTGGTTCGGTTGTTTAAACTTGAATTTAAAGCTTTTTTTTTATGAAACAGGCCCCGATTACGTTTCTCTAAAACAAGGATATTTTTATCAGGTGTGTGATAAAGTCTCCTGGTTTTACAACACGGTTGCCCAGGTCTCTGAGAGCTTAATTTTTATTGTAAGTGATATTAATCAAAATCGATTATAACCGAAACTTTAATTAACAACCACCATCTGCTCTTTGAAACATTCGATTAAGATGGAAAAAGTTCGCCTCGAAAATCTTAAGTGTTAAAAATGTGTAAACATTCAATATTTTCTTGAGAACATTCATCACGTCTGGTTTTGCAGTTGTAACATGTAGTACGAGAATCTGGCCACTGGATATATAGAAGATCGTAAAATAATGTTTAAAAATTTATACCTGGTATGAAATGCCATCTTATTGACTATAGGATGACATTACATGTATTTTAATGGTTATTTTATTGATAATTAACAAAACAATTTTTGTAAACGTTAAAATATTTTTCCATTTTTTACGAATTTAGATTATTATTTTTCAACCTGTTTTTAGTGCAGTTGAAACGTTTTAGCAAAAAATCGATTAATTCGGTAAAATTATAAACGGGATTATCCGATGGTCTATGGGATTCGGGGAACCCGATGGCACAGCACAACTGAACGTCAAAGTTTAAGTTGAGACTTCGCAGCTCAATGAAACAATACATCAATTTTTCAAATGCCCACTTTTTGGCTTTCTAATACAAGCAATACTGCAAATTTAATAATGTATCTGTTAATTCTATTCGGATAGCTAGAAATATATCTGAGGTTTCTAGTGAATTCAATTTTTAAACAGTTTTTTTTTAATTCTTTATGTAAAACCTACTGGAATTTAAGGTAAAACATTAAAAAATGCCTTCACTGATATTTTAGACATTTCTGCATGATTTTATTAGAATTTATAATAAAACAGTAAATAATAATTATTTAAATTTGAAATGAAGTTAACTTTGTTTTATCGCCACTTTATTAGATACATACACCAACCGGTTTCGACTCTACCTGAACCTTAACCTGAAGAAGGTTCAGGTAGAGCCGAAACCGGTTGGTGTATGTATCCAATAAAGTGGTGATAAAACAAAGTAAACTTTATTTTAAATTTTATTATATCTTACCACAAAGTAAGTGCTTCTTGTCAAAGTTTAATAATTATTTACGAAAAACATTAGACATTTTTCTAACTACCCATTGAAAATAAACATACAAATCATTCGTAGTATTGCTTGTATTAGAATGCTAAAAAGTGAAGTTTAAAACTGTTTTTGAGTGCTGCCTAACGCGTAATATAACTTAACTTACCATTTTTTTAACGATATAAATAATTCTGCCAAAATACATTATAGGTTAGTAATTTATTAGGTTGGTAGGGATTGGAAAAGATTATTTTAAAATTAATAATTTCAATTGACATCAACTTCTGAAAAGCTCACAGTCGCTTTTCAAATTTTGAACTGACGGATATGCGCTTAAATAATTATTGAATTATAAAAGTAATCTCTTCAAATTCTTACCTGTCATATAAAATATCTACTTATAAAGTATTTTTGCAGACATTATGCTATATTTAAAACAGGTGGATTTACCTTTGGAATGCCGGATTCCGCAAGGTATAACTTCTGGCGTACCTTGCTGACTGTAATTTCGTAATAACTCACTTGTGTTTTACAAATTGATGTTTGAGTCAATTATGCTATCTTCTCAGATAATGTGTTTATTATTTTTTTCAAATTGTATGTTAATGGCGTAAGTGGTTTTTTCTAGAATAGTAACATATATTAGAAGTTTTTTTTCTCCCTCATGTATAATAACTAAAAAAAAATGATTTAGAAATGGTAAGATTTTTTGTCGTTTTATTGTATTTTTGTGTGGGTGAATAATATATGATATGGTGATGTAATGTCACCTTGAAAAACGGTTTTTTCAGCCCTACTGAAGTGAAGAAAGCAAACTTCAAATATGTATTACTCGACTTGTACCTTACTTAACGCAATGCAAAATATCTCTATGGATTGATTATTTTGTTGATAAGCGATTGTGGTTCATTTAAATATGCGAACATCAGGTTTTAAACGATAAAATCTCCTGAAAAGATAATTATAAATGCCCAAGTCCTATAGGAACATCTGGCACACTAGAGGTTAACTATTCAACCTTCTTTAACATAAATTGATATTCTAAGGGGTCAAGGCCACAAACCTTTTCCACCTTTTATTGGGAGTAAATTTTGAACATGCCAAATCAACAAATATATCATTAGTTCATGACGTCAAAACTTTTTACTTTTAATGTTGGACAGTTCCATAATGAACATGCCACTCCGATTAGATTATTTGTCCCAGTAACCAAAAAGCGTGTTTTCGAGCAATGCGCATACGCGAATATGATAACATATAAAACGAATTTGCATTTTGTAATTGGAAATATGGTTTCCCCCTACCCAAATTTCCTGAAACAATGTTTATATTTTAAATGCACTCGTACTGGAGTTCGGAATAATTTATTTTCGAATCCGAATCTATTCTGATAAAAATGGAAACTAATGTATTTTTTTTTCTCGGTCATGAGGAAATAATGGTCTCCTTCTTTCATATTTTCGTTAGTTCAGGGTGTATATGCAATACAGACTTCTTAGATAGTCAATTCCACATTTTAAATATCTCAAAACATTTATTTTATTTTATTTTTAATTAAAATTTGATCAGAGCTTTGGCGACTATGGCTTTTGGTATTTGGTGAAATTTGAGGCTCAAAGTAGTGGGGAGTGGTAGGAGACGGAGAAAAGGAAGTTTGGGAGTACCTGTTAAATTAGATCTGGTCATCAAACATAGCTAAAGGTATTTCAAGCGACGTTTCGATTCTGAATGCTGGTCTTTCACCAGGGCAATACTGAGAGTATCAACCGCTCTAAAAGCTAAACATACTTCTAAATTATTATCGAGCTTTGTTTAAAGTCTCGCATTTTAGTTCACATTTTTTAAATGTCTAATTCCCTTCAAAAAACTTTGTGAAATTAAAATATTAAACCCATACCGTATTTCACGCTTATACTGCGAAATTGCACGAAAATCTTATTTTTCAGGGTAGTAATTCTGGAACTAACTATTATAATATGTACTCGTCATTACTTAGATAACTATAGGAAAACAATTATCCCGCGTCGATAACTACACTTACTATTTGACCATCACGTCGTTTCACCGCAAGGGTAGGCAGAGAGGACGGACCGCCATGCAAATCTGTCTCGGCACACACTCCTTGCTTCGTTCACATTCATACATCATCTCATACACACTCTTCTGTTATTCTGACTCTTCACATGGCCCGACTCAAGTATTTGATTCACTTAATTATGCCATGTCTTCCTCGAGTGTCCTCGACTCTTCTTCCATTCGCTTTCGCATATATTCTTTTCACACTCCTTTCATTTCTTCGTTCATTCGCTCTAGATGCCCAAACCATCGAAGCGTCCCTTTATGGATCCTAATTGGATATTAATTACCCTTGCATTCTTTTTAGATGTCCACATTTAACACGGTCACATCTTTAATTCGTTACTTACAAATGTAAAAGATTGTCGTTAGGACAGTTGGTTATTTGAAATGACTTATTCTAACTTATATAATTGTATATTTTATTTTTCGTAATATTTTTAATGGTTTATGTTTTATGTGTAGTATTTGTGAATATTATTTATTCATACATGTTAATAAAAGGTACTGATGTACCTTTGAAATAAATAAATAATATATGCTTGGAGTTAGAGTATACACGGAGAGATAGCTATATATGTTTACACAACCTATACAAATTTGCGAAAAACAGCTTTCTCCGGTTGATTAAAAAACTTGCGTTGGTTAAAAAACACAAATAAATTAAACATGCTGGTGATATGCGTGAATGTTCAGATAAGACCAAACAAAGATTATAAAACAACACTTTTCAGAGGTATTTTAACAGTTTTAAATATTTTTTACCGAACTTTAGAATTTTCACTTTTTCAATGATATAAAGACATAAAATCAACAAAAAAACTTCAATAATTATTTAGGAAAACCTTTTGCTATAAGTGTTGGTGTGATATTTTGACTTTATAAATCATTTTCATGGTGTATTGATATTGTTTTGTTTAATGTATTCAAATATGTTTATTAAAAATGTCCGAATTCCATGTGGGCGGTAAATTTCCTTTAACATATCTTTGTCTCTTTCTATCGATTCAGTATAAAGTCAACCGACCTAACTACTCTGTTTCTCAAAGGTACCTCTTATTGTCGTCTTTTAAAAAAACTGAATCACATAATGCTCTTTCTTGAAAAAAAATATACATTTACATTATAACTAATTGTTACACTAATTTGCTTCTTTTGAAAATCGATTTTACGTTTAATTCTTTCTTCGAGTCGCAAACAGATATTTATTACTAGGTCAACTCCAAAGTAGGTATTTCACTTTTTTAAATCATTAATCAGTTCTCGCATTAACTACTTCTGCAATACTTAAATCTAAAATATCTTTCCTGAGCGAAATACTTTCGCTATTATATCTGCATTTTCCCATAAATAATTCATTACGTCAATGAAACACAATCAAAACACCGCGGAACCACATAATTCACAATTTAATGTGTTTCAGAGCAATCTGGCAACATACTTGTATTATCGTTTTAGTGCTGAACCGACCCGAGGTACTAAAATCCAGCTGATGTGTGAATAATGACGGAGTTCCTTTGCTGTTGTGTACTTTGTTCTAACAGATTCTTAAGTTATTTTTTATGGTGTTGCATTTGATAAGCATTCCATATTTAAAAGTATAATACAGTTGTGTTCATCATCATATATTTTTTTTTTAAAGTGGATACTGCAAAATAGTCCCGACTGCTTCCTACCGTCTGTTGTTCCTAATCGGGGTATGTTGTGAGGTTGAAGGTAATGAGGAGGGGTAGGATATGGGAAAGAGGAAGTTTGAGAAGTATCTGGCTATTCAAATCTGGTCACCAAACACGGCTAAAGATATTTTAAGCAATATTTCGATTCTGAATGTTGGTCTTTCAACAGGGCGACGTTCAGAGTATCTTCCACTCTAGAACATGCCGCAAATGTACTATAATTTACATAATTTTTATATGAATCAAATGTGTGATGAAATATATTAATTAAATAAACATTATTTGCGCACCCCGGTTTGAACCCGCGACCTCTGGATTCGTAGTCGAGCGTTTTACCACATGACCGCAGAGGTCGCCAAATATTTTTTTTATTATTACAACAAAAAATAATTATCGTAGAACAATTTGGTACATAAAAAATATAGATATTCATCGTCTAAATCATGAACAAGAGATTAATGTCCACTCTAGTAGGAACTTTATTTTTTGTCATATAGTACATAGAGACCTACCTATCTAAGGCAGTGTAGTCAGTTTTGTAAGAATTTTGCCTGACTTCTCTGAACAGGCGTGGCTAGGGATTTTGTAGACACATCTTTTTTTACAAACAAACAAAAATAGGATATAACCTAAAAAAAGCGTTCGCATAACAAAACGATATCAAAAATACTTTTAAATGATTTATAGATTCAAACTATCTTCCCTCCCAACCTTCCTCTTTCCAACATTCTCTCCCTTCCACTACAGTAGCAGTTGGGACTCTTGTATTATTTACTATAAAAAAAAATAATAACTAAATAATTTGGATAATGTGTATAGCGTCATTTTCGTGAAAAGTAACCTCAAGGGCGCTGTACAACTCGTATTTCCTAGGCTGAATCTCATTACTCACTACACAAATGATATGGCATATTTATATAATATATGGAGATCATATAAATATCCGAGTTATAATTTATAGAGCACTCACCATCTTTGCCATCCGTGGGGAGGCGTTTTATTAAATTCGGCTTTACTTTTTATTTAGTTAGGATGTTTCTAGAGATGATCGATATTTCTGTCCCAGCTAAAAGCAACCGGTTCCAAACCGGTCACTGGAACTGTCGATATTATTTCTCCGAGGAACCGGTTCCTTTTTGGCAAAAAAAAACCGAGATCATTTATCCGAGGAACCGGTTTCTTTGATTGGCAAAAAATACCCATTAAATGCTTTTTGGTGAAAATGCCTTTTTCACGAGGAACCGGTTACAAAGTTTCAGTGCTTTTCGTTGACCGAATATTGCTAGCAACCCTTTCCCCCGAATGGCGAGGAACTGGTTTCAGTTCTTTTCGTTTTCAGAATTTCGCTAGCAACCCCCTCCCCCATAAAAAATGCGGTGATTATAATATAAAAAAAAATTCTGGCCTCAGGAATCGGTTCCAAAAATAACTGGATAAATAACCGGTTCCTCGCCAGTCACCGGTGACTGAAACCGCAGGTACACTGAATTTCCGATATCAACCATCCCTAGATATTTCATTATTTCCATGCGCCGGAAATAGTGAAATCGAATCAGGGGAATTTCGTTTTTTGCGAATGCTGATTATGAAGATGTCAAATTTACGGCACGTAAATCCGTAGAATTCACACCGTAGTTAGAGGAGGCACAGGCTGACCTTATCTTACTAGATGATTGAATTTAAGGCTTCAGTTATAAGTATCGACGAAGATTGGATAATATTATTTTATGCAATCTTTATGATTAACTTTACAGAATAAAGGGACTTTTCTCCGACAAACCTCTTCGGCAGATTGGTAAGCTACTTGGCTCGCGGGTTCAAAACCTAGTGATAACACTCAAAATATAACCTGCATATATATTATTTATTTATTTAATTGGATACGTCCCAGTGAACTTTTACATATCGTCGCCGGAAAAGCAAAAGAGCTGAAGCGCAATTCTGGGAAGTTTCCACCAGAGCACTTAAAAGTTTTTTTTTACAATAAAATTCATATGTCTTCAGTACCTACCTGGTTGGATTTTGATTTTCAATGCTCTCACCGAGTTACCTGAAGCGAAAAAAAGCTAAAAAAGTTCCAAACTTGTTTCGCTTGAGTCAAGCCTTCTCCCAAATGGTAAATATATTTTAGATGGCTGAAGGGCCACAAAAGTCTCCTGAATCAAACGAGAGTCAGAGCATTCGACGCAGAAAAAAAACTTATCAAAACTGCATATTTAACTCATTTTTGGTCAAAGTGTCGCTTCAGCCCTTTTGCCTTTCCAGCGACGATATAAAGGTATATTTTGCAACGATACAAGTGTAAATTATTTGCTTATACGAAAAGTAAGAAGAGTTGTAAACATAAGTATTCCATACATTGTATATGTTTGATTACCTCTAAATTAATATTAATCGAAGATGTATAATATTATAGCCTTTTTGTATCTACATTCCGTGCAGTTAATACATCAGCCACCTCTGCGTATTACCAACTACATGCAATCAAGGTACAAGCGAGTATCAGAAAGACTCATTCCTGATAGTATTCTTACAACGAATTACGATTTAACTAACTAAATTAACTAACCATCACGCCGTTTCTCCGCCGGGGTAGGCAGATAAGACGGACCGCTATATAACTCTGTCTTGGCACACACTCCTTGCTTCATTCACATTCATGCATCCTCTCATACATACTCTTCTGTTATTATGACTCTTCACATGACCCGATTCAAGTATTTGATTTACTTGATCGTGCCATGTCTTCCTCGGGCGTCCTCGACTTCTTCTCCCATTCACTTTCGCATATATTCTTTTCACACTCCTTTTCTTTCTTCGTTCATTCGCTCCACATGCCCAAACCATCTAAGCGTCCCTTTCTTGATCCTATTAATTACGCTTACATCAACCTTGCATTCTTTTCGGATATCCATATTTTCCACGTCTCAGGGATCTCATTTCCACAGCATTCGGTATACTTTCATCCTTCCTCTGCCAGTTTTATGCCTCACTGCCATACATCAGGGTTGGTATAAGCACTCTATTGTGGACTACTAGCTTTGCTTCTTTGGACATTTTTTTTAAATTTGTGCCAACAGCGTTCAGTCCTCCATTAATGGAGTTTCCTACATTCACCCTTCTTTCAATATCCTTATCAGCCTTTCCGTCTCTCGCAAACATACTTCCTAAATACACAAACTCATCCACTTGCTTCAAGTATTCATCATTCACAACTATATCGCACGCTGTTTGCGTACTCTCTCTTTCAAACACCATTAAGTAGTTCCCATAGGTATATGAAAGGCAATAAGGTTCAGTAAATCAGGACTTTCTATAACACCATTAATAATTTTAAAAATTCAAAAATAAGGCTTAGATCTAAATTAAATTATTTCATTAAGTGTTTATGGTTATGGTTTATGTTTTCAATGGGTAGTTTGAGTTTATACTTAATATATCTAAGATTTTGTGTTAAAGTGTTTCGATGGAGACGGAGTGGGTCTTAAAAAATTAAAGCAAACTGTCTGAATTGACTTCTAACTAAAGACGAGTACAATATTTTTGATGTTGAAATATTTCTTAAGTCGCATTTCGGAGAATGAAGCTAAACATATTTGTGATAGAAAGTTAAATTTAGTGTGTACAATTATCCCAAGATCACAAATTTCATTGACAAGGGTAATAGAAGGACTAGATCTGAATATGGAGGTGCTTTTTCAATATTCAACTCTAACCTACACAATCTTTTAGATCACAGCTAGAAGGATGATAGTACCAATAAGTGAATACTTACTTTGGACAACGATTCCATATTTTCTTAGCTCCTAAGGCATATAATGGATTCAATATGCAATGCACAAAGCAAAATACAAACCCACTTAAAAAAACGAATTACAATATGGCTTATAGAAATTGGACGAAAGGAATCGGAAATCTTCCTCAATCAAATCATTATCTTTTTATGGTTTTGAAGTTTATTTTGTAGAACTCCATTTTAATTTTTAGGTTTTTTTAATTGTACTTAAACAATAATTATTATTATTTTAAAAATCCATTTCCCCTTACCGGCATTGCTAGTTACGTTAACTTTTGCTACAATTTTGAATAAATATTTGATTAGAATTAACATTAAAGCTTTTATGCTAATTATTTTTATATTAATAATTGATATTTGAATACTGGAATTAATTAAGAAAAAAAAAAAAAAACTTGAACTGCTTGTCGTAACAAAATACTAATTTTCCAAGTTAAATTATATGTAGCATCCTTATTAAAAATATTATTTTATAGTATGGAGCAATCTCGACAGCTTCCATAATTTTAAAATTTACATTTATTTTACATTTCTATAAAATAAAAGTTTAAAACAGTCAACGACGGTTACGGTGTAAGCGCTACGGCAACTAGCTTAAAAAGGCTCTAAGTGCCAACTCAGGGACGCTGGTAGATATAAGTACACACACCATCACAAGAGGAATAAGGATATGCATGTTAATAAAACAAAATAACATTTCTTGTTAAATTTAGGTAAAAAAAATAATTAAATATTGTAAAAAATAATAATAATAAAATGTTACAAAGTATCACGTAACTTTTCACAAAACCAACAAAAATATTTTTTAAATAGTAAAACATTTCACAAGTAGGTACTTTTCCACAACAACAACAAAAATGTGTAATTGAATTAATATCAAATTGAGAAAAAATAGTTAGTTATAAAATATTCAGTTTTCTGTTCGCGATATAAACAAAGTGAAAGCAAAATTAACAAACAAATCAATTAAAAGTGTCGATAACTTTTGGATTGCGATATATTATTGGTCATTTAGTGAGATCTTGGTAAAATCTCTTGTGTTGATCTTCGTGTAGATAGGGAATCATGTTTCTTATGCATCTTTTCTTCTCTTCTGTTATTCTGTTGGTACAGTGGAGATAAGGAAGATTATATAATCTTAAATTGGTTCCCGTCTTATTTTTTCGTATTACTCTTATTGTTATCCATACCTCCATATCATTCAATGTTTTGCGAACATTTACGACCGAATGATGTTCGGTGTCATATTGCAGCCATTGAGCTTCGGCAATACCCAATGCGGTGGTAATAATAAATGTATTCGTCGCGTTTTTTAAATAAAAAAATTCAAATACAAATCTACAAACGTACTATCAAACAAATACATACTTGTGAAAAGTGGTCATTTTTACTGGTTTTTGAGTCCTACTATTACATCCACGCATGTGACATATCATCATAATGTTTTTTTCTTGTATAAAACCACTGAAAATATTTCAATAAACGAAAAAATAGGGAATACCCAATGACGTTACATAAATATAGACCCGTTGTAGCGCTCTCAAAGTGGCAAGCAATAATCACGCTAGTTGGTGTAATCGGTGTTTAAGCCGATTTAGTACTAAACGGTCACGCGTCGCTTGAGGTCGTTTCAAGCAAGTATGGAACGCGGTCCGAACTTCGGATCTATTTCGTTCATACACATATATTCTATGAATCTGAATATCTTTGTCATACATGACTGATATTTGAATGATGAATTTACTGGTAACGTGTGTGTTTTGCTTGCCACATTTTGTGTTAATATTCTAAGGCTATAACGTGTCTATAAATGTAACGTCATTGGGAATACCATCAAAAACTGTCTGAACGTGGTTCCGATGAATGATGTGAAGTTCGCGTGTAAGCTGGACATAGTTAGACGTGTAGACGGGGTTCGATATCTATGTGACATCTTGTTTTGTCTCTCGCTTTCCCATGGTATACGAAGTAAAAATGGCGACGGACGATAATAATAATTGCATACAGTACGACAAATATATATTTAATTAATTTACGAAGTATGTTAAAAAATACCTCTAAGAGGTTTGGAGGTATAAGATTAAATGTTTATTTTTATAAATATAATTATTGTTGTCAACATCACCACACCCAATATATTCTGAAAGGAGTATGGACACGTAACGGCAAATTGTTTACACTACGTACATAATTTATTATAATTATTATTTTCATAGAATCAATATGCAATTTTAAAATGTACATAAGTAAAACATTTAAAATAAGAGAATATCTGAATAAAAAAAACATGGGATGCGGATTTTTTTTATCGCATTTGAATATTACGATATCATCATCACTAGTGCGCCACTGCCAAAACTGACAACATTCATGTAAAAATCGTAAAATGCATCTACCTCAGAATTTAGCGGTTTTTTTTGCCAGGAATCACTTTATTATTAATTGTGGAATACTCTTTGTCACTTGTTTTTAGTTTTTTTCACTTCCTTCACCTTTTTGAGGATGTTTTCTAAGCGATCTCGCGAGTGCCAACACACCGTCGCCAGCCATTTTATGTGGAATGTCGCTGGGCGCTACAGCGGCACTTAGAGCCTTATAAAAGATTATACACCAAAGGACTTTGGCAAATTTTTCATATTTTTTGGACTGCCTTAGACACTTAAATCCTATTTTAACGCTATTGGCATCGGTACATAGAATACGTTTCTATAAAAAAATGGTACTTAGAGCCTTAATTAATTCCACTATTCATTTGCGTTGGGATTATTAAAATCATTTCAATTATTATTAAAATCAAAAAAGTTATTTACTTATTTAAAGATTTTTACTTACGTATGTTATTTCTGAGCTCTACAATAAATTAATTATAAACAAAGAGTTGAATATTTAGTTTATTTTTAGTGGCACTATTTACATTAAAAAGTCTGTATTTATGTTAAATCAAGGCATATATATTTACTTTGGCTTAAAGCCATAATTATTTATAAATTGAATTGTATTTTCCTGTCAAACATTCTTGGAAGAAGTCCCTTACGTCCCAAAAAGAAATTGCACGACCGCATTTGTATTTTATTTGTATGGTGAATACCGCACAAGAGTACCAACTGCTCCCAACCGTCAGTGAGATGACTGGAGTATGTTGTGAGGCTAGAATAGTGAGGAGAGCGACGAGATAAAAAGACGAAGGTTATGAAGTACCTTGCTATTTAAATCTGGTCACCAAACACGGCTAAAGCCAATTCAATTTCACGTTTCAATTCTGAATGGTGGTCTTTTACCAGGGCGATACTTTGAGAATCTACCACTCTGGAACGCGCCGTAAATATACTATACATTACTTTATATGAATGTAATGTGTTATGACACATATTAATTGAATTAATTTTATTTGCACACGCCGACTTGAACCCCCGACCTCCGGATTCGTAGTCGAGCGTCTTACCACTCGACCACGCAGGTTGTCGTTCCCTACCCTTTCGGAGAAACGGAATAATAGTTTTTAAATAGTTGGCACTGTTTTTAAAAGATTTCTTTAGGATAAGTTTATTATGAGTTTCAACCCCAAAGCTAAAGAAAAATCCTATCAGCACACGTAAAGGTTAAAAATGTCTAGAACTCACCATCTCCCAACCTTTCCATTTTATAAGGCTCGGTCATGATTTATGCTTAGTAACTTCAAATCGGATATTGCCAAGCACTTTTAATGAAAATAATTTGGACAAGTTTCGTAAGATAAAAGTTTCCAACTTCCCAGTTAAAGCACTAACACTTAATTTATTTGGAAACATTGTTGACTAGTCGAAAATTCTCAAGAAATTTGCTGTCTAATTGGTGCTTGATGTTTTAGCATGTAGGAATTCTCAGAACATATTCAACATTTTTAGAGGTCATGCATTGTCAAACAAATAAATTATTCTCGTTTTTTAGAATTGTTGATGAGGGTATTAGAAAAATCCACACATTTCGCAACATCGATAAAAGCTGAATCAAAAAGGTCAACTCAAAGTACGATTAATGTGGTTGCCTTCTTTAAACGAGTTTATTTCGTTTTAACATGCCATCGGAATACAAATTCTGCCAATGTTTTTTTTTTCTAGAATTTATAGTTTTTTTCAACTTATGAATAGCGTGGTTTGGTCAAGTTTATCTAGTAATCAGATATAGAGCCATTAAGTTATCTGCTAGCAAGTCTTTAGGCTGAATGGACAGCTTGTCTTGAATAATTTGCTGGCCGGCACAAAGAGGCTGCGAGGGAAAAATTCTTCGAAAAACACAATATTTCAGAAGACGTGTGACCACCAAAAGAAAGTTGAAAATCTATTCCGGATACTTGAGTGCAGTGCCGAGATTTTAAAATTTGATTTTGGAGATTTGAGTTGGATTTGAGTTGGAAAAATGATAGATAGAACATCTACAACTTATTGAAGCTATTTCTACATTTTCTACGACTTGTGAGAACTCATGGAAAGACCACAGGTAAAATATGATTTTAGTAAAATATTAACTACATTATTTTGATTTAAATCACTTTATGAGTAACATATTGTAATTATCACAAGCCAGGTTATGAATGCTTCATTATTTTTTTTCAATATCCTTGAAAATACCAATATATATGACACAGAAGGAGGTGGAACAAGAAGTCGAAACGCCCTAGTTAAAAATGGCACATCAAATGAATGGACTAACGCGTCGGATTCCCTCCCGGGTGTTGTGAGTTCGAATTAAGAGGTCGCGGGCTCAAACCCGGCGTGCGTAAATACATTTTATTAATTAACATGTGTCATAACACATTAAATTAACGTAAAATAATACATCTTATGTTTGCCACACGTTGCAGAGTGGTAGAGTCGCCCTAGTGAATGACCACCATTCAGAATTGAAACGTTGCTGGAAATGGCTTTAGGCGTGTTTGTTAACCAGATCTGAATAGCCAGGTACTTCCCAACCTTCTTCTTTATCATGGCCTTGGCCTCAAAAAAATACCTTCAACCTCACAACATACTCCGATTGGAGGTGCCATAGTCTCTTAAACTAGGAATTAATATGTAATTATAGAAAATAAGATCTGTACAGCGTCCTTGAGGTGATTTTTCACAAAAACGGCGCTATACAAATCATCCAAATATTATTATTATTATTATTATAGTCTCACTGGCTCTAAACAGTTGGGACTCTTGTGCGGTATTCACTATTAAAAAAATAAAAATAATTGGGTTGAAAAAAATTCTATAATTGTTATTTGTATTTTCAAAGTGATATTTAAATAAAAATCGTATTTTAAGAACAAACAAAAAGTCAGGACTACATTTCCGTATTTACATAAATGAGGTTAAGCTCGGGATCCAAGAGTACGGTTTCCACTGTAAATTGAACCTTTATTGGATTCCATAGAAGTAGAATATTCAAGTGGTAGGCTAGGTAAACACCATCAAAAGGTTTGCTTTACTGGCTAAGATTACTAAGCCTTTTATCTTGTTCGATCGTCGTGCGTTCTTGACACTATTGGTAAAACAGCAGAGGTTAAACCTACCCTTCTTTGCTCCCTTACATTTATTGTAAACCTAACCCAGGAGACCCTGGGGGTGTTTTTGGCTGCAAAAGGGCAGAAGGGAATAACCCTCCGTTAGTTTGTTCCTCAAATAACTTTATCTCCGGTTAGTAATTCAGACGAATGGATTATTTTTACACATAGATAGGTAAACAAGAGAAAAATTAAGATAGTTGTCTTTTTTAATGCATTCCATCCTCCTGTGGCAAAATAAACATCCCTGATTTTAATAATAATTTTTTTTTAACTTTATTTCACTATTTTTTTGACCTGACCGGTTTCACCTTATGACGGACATCTTCAGACTGGTACACTTTTAAGTAAATCTATAACATATATACTATGAGTGTCCGGAATGGACAGTTATTGAGTCTCATATTGAACATCTGTGACTTTTGTTACAGTCGTTCATGTGACTATCGT
Organism: Drusus annulatus; assembly: GCA_022651775.1. NCBI lineage: Eukaryota > Metazoa > Arthropoda > Insecta > Trichoptera > Limnephilidae > Drusus > Drusus annulatus. The sequence goes on from JAGWCC010000165.1 coordinate 765,453, forward strand.
TTTATTGCTGACAGAGGAGGCTTTACAATAACATTCAAAAATACATTCGGGTAGTTTTATTACCTTCTGGGAGACGGGTTACATAGGCCATAAACTTAATTAAAAAATAGTGGAATAAAGTTAATAATTTGGTATTATTTAAATCATTAAAATGGAGTTCCACCACGAATTAACATTTTCAAAATTAGAAATAATAAACATCCCTGGTAAAAGCTGATTTGTTAAATTTTCTTACAGAATTATTTATTGAAAAATCGCGTAGTATAACTTGATTTATCAAGATTTGTTTTAAGATCCATTTTAAGTACAGAATAATGTCTCCTACAATACATTATAGGTAGGTAATTTATTAGGTGAGTAGGGATTTGAAAAGATTATTTTAAAATTTTTATAATTTCAATTAACATCAGCTTCTGAAAAGCTCACAGTCGCTTTTCAAATTTTGAACTGACGGATATGCGCTTATTTAAATTTTTAAATTTTAGACTGACAATTATGAAAATTGAATTATAAAAATAATCTTTTCTAATCCCTACCTACCCAATTAAGTTACTACCTATAAAGTATTTTGGCAGACATTATGCAATATTTAAAACGGGGGGAATTTATCTTTGGAATGCTGGATTCCGCAAGGTTCAGCTTCTGTCGAATGCCTTTACGAAATCATTTCTTGTTTTATTTGCTATTTGCTTGTACGTTTTATCATTCATTTATAAATCATTTCTTGTTTTATTAGCATTTTTTTATTTTTAAAGAAAACATACATTTTTTTATGTACGTAAAATACACGCAGTTCCAAAAAGTATCATAAAATGTTGTAATCCATGATAGTTTAAGAAATAAACGGTTTTTTGTTTCTCCTGTAAAATTAGAAATGAAGGTAACAATACCTACAGTAACGACGCCTCCAACTGCACATATACAACACGTGTACAAGAGTAAACGTAATACTAGCAACGTGTATTATCCTCTCGTATTATAACATTATATAATATTTTATGTCAACACTATCTCTTACTTTACATTAATACAACTCATTTGGATTAAGGTACATTTTCTTATTATATGTGGGGCGTATATAAATACTATTAATTTATTTTGTTACAATATGCATGTATCTACATGCAGTGACATGCACAGAGTTTTTGATTAGGGTGGGATGTAGGAAAAACAGCAGATTAATTGATAATAGAGATAGGTACCGACAGATGTGACTGATTGCTTTTGCTTTAAAAAAAAATCTTTGTAAAATAAATACTAATATACATTCTCCAGATACTTCAAAACATAAATTTTTTGATCGTGTACAGAATTTATCTCCACATATGTTTCTTCCAGAAGAGATGAAGTTATTATCTAAAGATTAATTTAATATTGTCCTGATGATGGAAGGGTACTTCCGAAACCGGTAGATAAAATATTAAATAAAAAATGGTTAAAAACAAAGTGTATGTGTTCTATTTATAGATTGCTTTTGCGTTTGTTTTGTAAAAGCACTACCTATGCACACTAACAAAAATACTAACACAAACGAGCCACTTGATCGCGCACACAACTCACAGCATTCGCATATGCATGCATATTTTATGTAGTCTAGTGAACATAGAATAATCTACTCTGAATTAGAGACTAGTTACTGCTTTTGACACGTTTTAGTAAGACGGTCGGTGAGGCGATCGCAGCAGTGCGATTAGCTGAACTTTGGACGTATTTTTAAAAGTGAGAGGTTTATTTTTCGCAATAATTTAATTTTATTGAATCCAATAAAATTCATATTTCTATTCGAGTACCTACGGCAGGGTACACTCCATATAGGTACGTATGTACCTATATGGAGTGCACACCTTTGCCTACACAGTACACGTTTTTTTATCTTACTTTATTCTACGTAATTTAAAACTTTATTCTAAGATTTACATGTAACCGTTTTACTATCTTTTTATTTTTAATTTTAAAACTGTTAATTCGTGGTAGAACTCCATTTTAATGATTTTTAATAATACTTAATTTTTAACTTTATTTCACTATTTTTTTTTATATGTAACCCCATGTAACTTTTAGAAGGTAATAAAACTAACCGAATGTATTTTTGAAATGTTATTGTAAAGCCGCCTCTGTCAGTAATAAAAAAAAACCCAAAGTCACAGATGTTCACTATGAGACTCAATAAGCGTCCATCACAGACACTTATAGTATATATGTCTGAAAATGCCCGTCATTAGGTGAAACCAGTCAGGTCCTAAATAAAAAATAGCGGAATAAAGTTAAAATTTTGGGATTATTAAAATCATTATTATCTTCTTCTCTATTTTGTTTTACTAGATAAATGATCGTGTTAATCTACATTCATTTCTACTGTACCGCTATCATTCATCTCTTAAATTGTTTGAATAAACTGTATTTTTGAGATCTTTTTAAATAAATGTACAATTATGTCGATCTGTATAATTTTATCGCCGATTAAAAGAAAATTTACCAGAATTAGGGGTATTCTTTCAATTAAAATATTCCCTTGTCCTAAGATAAATGTCACTCTCTTAAGCCTGACAAATATAAAAAATTAACTGGCGGTTAAATAGCGAGTAATTAATAGTGTCTTTCTGTTTTAGACATTTAAAGCCTTAAAGTTTATTTCTTCAGATGTGAAACAATAAATTGCTTAAAAAACACTGCTCTGAAAGCTTTCGCAATAGAATTTCGTTTGCAGGGGTCGTAAAGATTGTATCGAAAACCAAAGGAACCGAAACTTCCGATACCATCAATGTTGGATTTTCCGAAGGAACTTATCTCGATTAAAGGGCCCATCTTGAAAACACGTCCTTATCTTAAAGTTTAATCTTCATTTATGGTCGACATAAATATAACTTTTGAATTTTCATAAAGGATAGACGCTTTTAATATATTAAAAAAAAAAGTATTTAATAATAATAATAGCGAATTTATGTAGCGCAATTAAGTGATGGTTCACCTCAAGTGCGTTTAATACTAAATTACCTAACCTAATATAACAACGAGAAAATAATATACAAAAAGAATGCAAATAAAACTACCTACAATCATGATCGTTTTTTTTTTTTTAAAGAAAGACAAACATTCCCGTGTTACGAATAATCTGTCAATATTTGAAAAACTCATACTGCCATCATAATAAGCGATTTTTTTGCTAGTGCAATGATGGAGGACCAGCAGAGGAATTGAACCCACGACGCCCGGGTGGAAATCCGACGCGTTTGTCCACTCAGCTGCCGACCGGTCAACGTTATCATAAATCATGAGAATTTCGCAACGAAAGAAGCTAGCAGTCCACAATAGAGCGCTGATACTAACCCTGATCTGGTAGTGGTAGTGAGGCATGCATTTGGCTAAGGAAGGATAAAGTAAACTGAGTGGTTTAGAGTTGAGATCCCAAGGCGTATGTGTGGTAAAACCGTGTTAAAAATGTGGAGATCAGAAAATAATACAAGGTTGAGGTAGTGAATAAGATTAAGAAAGGCACGCTTAGATTTTTCGCATTCGTAATGCACGGATGAACGAAGAAAGGAGTGTAAGGAGAATATATGACGCGAAAGTAAATAATAGAGGAACTCGGAGACACCCGAAGAAGAAATGGCACGATCAAGTGAATCAAATCAAGTCAAGGGTCATAATAATAATGTTTTTTCTGTTTGTTTTATAGATCATACCGCACAAGAGTCTTAATTACTCCCAAGCGTCTGGAGCCAGTGAAACTATGGCATCCCCAATTGAGGCATGTTGTGAAGCTGAAAGTATTGGGGAGGGGAAGGATATGGAAAGAGAAAGGTTGGTAAGCACCTGGCTATTCAAATCTGGTCACCAAACATGGCTAAAAGCCATTTCAAGCAACGTTTCTATTCTGAATGGTGATCTTTCACCAGGTATGTACCACTCTGTAACGTGCCGCAAATATTAAAACACCTTTTCAATTAATTTTAAATTAATTAAATGTTTTATGAAACATATTTACTAAACAAAATTTATCTGCGAACGCCGGGTTTGAACCCGCGAACTCTGGATTCTTAGCCGAGTGTATTTCCACTCGACCACGGAGGCCGTCAAATGTGGATGCGATGATGCCTGAATGAAATAAGGAAGGTGGGTTAAGACAGAATTGTGTTGCGGTGTATTCTCTCTGCCTGCCCATGCGGTGTAACGGCGTGATGGTTAGTTAGTTATGTTTTTACCTTGGAGTATGGAGAGAGAGAGAGCTAATTATTTTTACCCAACCTATACAAACTTGCGATAAATCACTTTCTCCGGGTTTTTACGTCGTACACCATGAGAGAAAAAGAGGCAACAAATATAATACACCGCTTCTATGTACTGTCGCGATGATCTTGGGCTCCTGGGTCACCGCGGAACTCCGCTCACATTTTTTATTATGCCACTAAACTTGACGCAACTAAACGGTTTTTTAGATTAAATGCTATATTTTCTTGATAACAATTCTATGTAAAAGTGGTTATATGAATAAACAAAAACATTATGTCGATATGTGGTATGAATGGATGTATAAATACCCTAGCCTTAGTCTTAGCCACGCCCAGGTCCGCCGAGTCAGGTAAAAATCATCAAAAACTGACTACACTGCCTTGGATAGATACAACTCTATATACTCTAAGGTTTTAACGAAGTTAGAGTAGGTACATTCTTATAAATTGAATACTGGAATTAATTAAGGCTCTAAGTGCCAAAAAATTAAAAACTTTTTTTTTTAAAGAATCGTATTTTATGATGGAAATAAAATACGATTCTTTAAAAAAAAACAGTTTTTATTTTTTTGGTACTTAGAGCCTTAATTAATTCCAGTATTCAATTGTTTATCCTTGTTTGAGTGTGTTCCAATTTAAAAGTGTACGAGTACTTAACAAAGGCAAGCCGTTGTTTTGGCAGATTATTGGGGGGAGAGAAACACAGTTTTGACGGGAAACTCAGTAAGATAGCAAAATGGGGTGAGATAAAGTATTGAGATTGGTTTTTGAAGTTGGAGCAACGTGGTGTGGAGAAGACGTTATATCTGGAATAAAAGTAATATAAGCAGGAAATAGAGATAATCAAAAAGAAACGCTTCTTTTCAAAAGCTTATTGATGAGTTTTTTTTTACTTTTAAAACGCCTGAGTTCTTCAGGCGTGGAATCGAAAAACTGCCTGAACCTCGAAAGGTAATCGTAAATCGTCCAATAGAATGAATTGAATTTTGTTTACTTAATATATCGTCGCTAGAGACGCAAAGGGGCTTAAGCGACACTTTGCTCAAAAACGAGTTAAACACGCAGTTAAGATCAGTTTTTTTTTCTGCGTCGAAAGCTCTGACTCTCGCTTGATTCTGAAGACTTTTGTGGCGCGTAGGTAACTCAGTTAGAGCATTGAGTTACTTGTTACCAGTAACTGAAGACTTTATTTTATTGTAAAACAAACAAAAAAACTTTAAAATGCTCTGGTTTTAACTTCCCAAAATGGCACTTCAGCCCTTTTGCCTTTCCGGCGACGAGATGATTGTCGAGTGATAATGACGCTCGACTACGACTCAGAGGTCGGGCGTTCATATCTCCGTTGCTTCACATTCAATTTGACGGCCTCCATGGTCGAGTGGTAAGACGCTCGACTACGAATCCAAAGGTCGCGGGTTCAAACCCGGCGTGCGCCAATAACTTTTATTTAATTAATATGTGTCATAACACATTTAATTCATATAAAAATAATAACAAGTATGTTTGCGGCACGTTCCAGAGTGGTAGATACTCTAAGTATCGCCCCGGTGAAAGACCACCATTCAGAATCGAAACGTTGCTTGAAATGGCTTAAGCCGTGTTTGGTGACCAGATCTGAATAACCAGGTACTTCTCAACCTTCCTCTTCCCGATCTCCTTCCCCTCCCCACTACCTTCAGCCTCACAACATACCCAATTTGGGGATGCCATAGTCTCACTGGCTCTAGACGGTTGGGAGCAGTTGAGACTCTAGTGCGGTATTCATGTAAAAAAAAATAAAAAAATTGGCCTCTATATTTGCTCCCTCCTTCAACATGACTCTCTTCAAGACCCAAGTTCACTCCTTCCTTTCCTTAAAAAGACCCTCCACACAGCATCCCCAAAGATGACATAATCCCTGAGGGAAAATATTTACCTCAAGGCCTCCTGTGTGGAGTTATTGTAAAAAAATATATTTTTATAAAATAGTACATTTGCGGCACGTTCCAGAGTAGTAGATACTCTAAGTATCGCCCTGGTGAAATACCAACATTCAGAATCGAAACGTTATTTGAAATGCATTACGCCGTGTTTCGTGACTAGATCTTAATAGCCAAGTACTTTCCAGTCTTTTTTTTTATAGTGAATACCGCACAAGAGTCCCAATTGCTCCCAGCAGTCTAGAGCCAGTGAGACTATGGCATCCCCAATTGGGGTTTGTTGTGAGGCTGGAGGTAGTGGGGAGGAGAAGGAGATTCAGTTATTCAGTTATTTATTATTTTAAAAACATTACAAAAATTTTATTTTAAGGCGTTTTTAAATAGAGCGAGTAAGTGTATTAATACACAATATTCATAAATATAAAACAATTAATTCTAAAAAAATATAAATTGCAATGAATGCACAGTAAAGACAGTAAAAAATAAAACAATAAAAAATAAGACAATTTAAACATAATTTTTCATCCAAATGATGTATTAAAAAATAAATAAAATAAAACCAAGGAATAATTATACAAATAGCAGGAATGCTTGTCGTTTGAACGAAGCTTCATTTATGCAAAATATATCGACATCCGAAGCGATTCGATTCAACAACATGATTGCCCTCCCCACCGGCATGACCATTGGCAAGTTGGTCCTGCAGTCCGGGAGATAAAACATCCTATGCTGCCGATGGCGAAGATAACCATCAGGAACATAGAAATGAATGCTCTCCATGATTGCTGAGTTCTCAGACCATCCCCGAATCATGAGGAAAGTTAGTAAGTACCCGGCTATTCAGATCTGATCACCAAACACGGCTAAAGTCATTTCAAGCAACTTTTCGATTCTAAATGTTGGTGTTTCACCCATCTGCCTCTCCTTTCTAACCCTAAGACTCATGACATACCCCAATTGAGGAAGTTATAGTCCCACAGCTCCGAACGGTGGTAGGCAGTTTAAATTTTTTTGCTTTGTTCACATAAATAAATAATAATGTGATAAACGCTAGATACGAACTAGCGTCGTGACCGCTTTGAAAGAACTGTTTCAAAGAACTACTTCTTTTGGCAACAGTTCGTACTTCATTCATTGTTCATTGAACAAATACTTCAATTGAAGTCGGTAGTTTATTATAGCGTTTATTCATTTTAATAACTTCATTTCATTGAACAAATATTTCAATTGAAGTTGGTAGTTCATTTTAGGTGTACCGACTAGGACGTGCTTTTTCGGCGAGGAACCGGTTCCAAAAAGAACTGAACAAAAAAGCGGATAAATCCAAATCTCTTTTTTCGCGAGTCTGTCTTCAATTGAAGGGTTCGCTTCGAAGGGTTCATTTTAAAGAACTAACAATTCGTGAAGCATTCACAAAACATTGAAGTTTTTCCCAACGCTAATCCGAACCTATAAAATAACCATTTTTTTTTTTTTTTAAGGACTTGAGTATACAATATAAACGAAGTCGTGAGTAATTATAATGTATACACAAGTAGAAATAAATGTAAAAGTGTTAAATAATTTACTGGTTGTAAAATTTTAATTATCAGAGTGAAGTAATTATTGTCCGAGGGAATCGATGCCAAGAAATAAACTAGCCAACTACAAAAAAATATTACAGCAATTCGGAGCGATGTTTACACTGAGAAATTCCGCAGTCGAATTGTTAACACGGTGACTCTATTTAAACTTTACTGTAAAGCGTTTTGGCGAGATTCCAATAAACCTTAGGATACAGGTACAGGTGAGCTATTGTACCTACTGTATACCTGCGCACAGAGTACAGACATTAACGAGAGGCAAGGGTGTGGCTATGGCATTCAACAACGAACAAAACGACAACTCACGTCAACTTTGGTCGATAATAATAATAATAATTGGCTGATTTATATAGCGCCGTTTTTGTGACAGAAATATCACCTCAAAGGCGCTTCACAACATAATATTAAAACTTAGACCTAATATTAACTTATGCCTAATACTTATAACTAATGACTTCTAACATTTAAGCAAAAAACGTAACCCCCGGGGGAAAAAAAAAGAAGGGCAAAAAAA